>JAMPIV010018157.1:0-297395 GCA_024509875.1 Oreohelix idahoensis | reverse complement strand
CATCAGCAGGAGAGCCTGTTGTGACCAAAGCTTTATCGCCGTCATGGAACACTAAAGCAGTGGTAGAACCCATTTTACTGCCTATTCAAGCTTATGTTATGTGCAATCTTTACTTGAGGGTTATATGTAGAATACTTATTGGTGGCAGGAAACCTGGTGAGGGACGAAAATCTTGGGAGTGATCGCTCAGCATTCAAGTTGTAGCTAGCCCCACACCTTCGACCAGGAGCACCACATTTGTTGATTCTGAGGACCTATGGGCCAACTGTTTTCTTCAATCCATGCCAGTTAAGTCCTTTAGGAAATGCACTGACAAATTATTGATATCATAAAGTTCCACCATAATAGCCATAACCATAACAATAATAATATAATCAGCTTGAAGTGATGAACCCAACAGTCTTTCCAACACATTAACAGTGATCAGTACAAGCCAGTAAACAGAACAGTGGGTGGATTTCTTCAGTGATTTTCTTTTGTATAAACAAGAGACATGGACAGAGTTCCAATTTATTTATTTTAAATAGTGTAAATAAAAATTCGATTGAGTTTGACAATCCCTGTCCCAAAAAAATTGAGGTACAGGGAGATTAAATTGTAAAAAATAATTACCTAAACTTCATCAAAAGTCTTACTTACTTTAATTTTATTGGGTTAAAGTTTTGTTTGACATTTTTTCTTTCATCACATAAAATACATTACCCTAGACACTAGCCACACAACATTACAGAGATTAATTTATACAAGGTGAGATCTTAGAGGTGGCGGATAGGGACCCTGAGAATTACATCATCATCATCATCAATTAGACTCAGGGAACTTACACAGCTTGACCTCACCTTGGGTACCCTTAGTTTAGTAACACCATAACCTCTAATTTACCACAGTAAATAATTAATGCCAAGCTACATGTTTTTTTTTTCTTGTAAATAATTAAGGGAGCCGCGGTAGCAAAGTGGTTAGTGCACTGGCTTCCTAGCTCAGTGGTCTATGGTTCGATCCCCAGATGAGGTGGGAATTTATTAGGCCGCAAACGGCTCCTGGGTCAACCCAGCCCCAAATGGGTACCAGAGCAACTCTGGGAAGGTTAAGGCGGCCGGCGTGATGCCGACCACATCACCCCTAGTGTGCCGACGGTCAAGATAATATGGGCCTAACACCATATTCCCAATATGCCTCAATGGGCGTGTACCGGGTTCCTTGTTTTTTCCCTACATCTTTTTACTTGGTAAATACTAAATGCCATGCTACATGTTTTTTTCGTGGTAAATAATTAATGCCAAGCTACATGTTTTTTTCTTGGTAAATACTAAATGCCAAGCTACATGTTTTTTGTGGTAAATACTAAATGCCATAAGCTATATGTTTTTTTCTTGGTAAATAATTAATACCAAGCTACATGTTTTTTTTTTAATTGGTTAATAATTAATGTCAAGCTACATGATTTTTTTAAATCGGTTAATACTAAATGCGAAGCTACACATGTAAATATTTTTTCTTGGTTAATACTAAATGCCAAGCTACACGTATATTTTTCTTGGTTAATACTAAATGCCAAGCTACGTGTTTTTTTTTTGGTTAATACTAAATGCCAAGCTACATGTATATTTTTCTTGGTTAATACTAAATGCCAAGCTACTGTATATCTTTCTTGGTTAATACTAAATGCCAAGCTACATGTATATTTTTCCTTGGTTATACCCCCCTACACCAACTAAATGCCAAGCTATATGTTTTTTAAAAGTTTTGTTGTTTAACACATAGTGTTTTCCTACTGTTGTAATGCTACTTTCTAATCCTTGTCTCTCAATCTTTCAGTAAGAATTGCTCGTCAAAAGCCATTCAGGACGGATACAAAGTTAACGTTAATTGACTTATTTGTGTTTTCTAACTTGAAACAGGATTTTCCTACATGTTGAACTGTTTGGTGTTGTAGCAGCAGTATACAGTTGACATTCGAATAGTTTTCTTTATGACGGTTTGTAACCTATGAAAAAAAAGCACAACCTTTTCGAGGAAATACGGAAACGGCGTGCATTGCATTGTGAAATCTCAAATGAATGCCCACTAAAAACAATAAACACGCCTTTCAGTTTTTTCATGATGCATTGTTCGGTATGTTAAGAATATTCACAGTAAATTAATATGAAATTAATATGAAACAAATATAAAGGTATGTTATCAGGCACTCGCAGGAAATAAAGAAGTAGAACACCAGACAACAGAAAAACAACAGACATGAGTGGCCCACCCAGGATTTGAACACTGGACCTTCCGTGCGACAACCCCGCCTAGCCATGCAAGCGAATCACACTATCCGCTCTGCCATCTACGCATCATCAGAAAATGATGTTTCAATGGCAGGTCAATAGTGCGAACCACAATACACGACACCAGAAGTCCTCCATGGGCAGCTCAGCCTATTAATGACGCAATCACTTCTGTTGTATTTCTATCAAGCAGTATAGGCCGAATCCAACAAGACCCTTAGGACCTTAATACTGTGTCCAGTAAATGATAGTAGACTAGAACAGTGAGAACAGGATAGTGGGTAGGTTTGGTATTGTACAAACATTTATTACAAATAAGGGAGGGAAACCTGAGGCCTGTAAACAGTAAATTAATATGAAATTAATATGAAACAAATATAAAGGTATGTTATCAGGCACTCGCAGGAAATAAAGAAGTAGAACACCAGACAACAGAAAAACAACAGACATGAGTGGCCCACCCAGGATTTGAACACTGGACCTTCCGTGCAACAACCCCGCCTAGCCATGCAAGCGAATCACACTATCCGCTCTGCCATCTACGCATCATCAAAAAATGATGTTTCAATGGCAGGTCAATAGTGCGAACCACAATACACGACACCAGAAGTCCTCCATGGGCACTTCAGCCTATTAATGACGCAATCACTTCTGTTGTATTTCTATCAAGCAGTATAGGCCGAATCCAACAAGACCCTTAGGACCTTAATACTGTGTCCAGTAAATGATAGTAGACTAGAACAGTGAGAACAGGATAGTGGGTAGGTTTGGTATTGTACAAACATTTATTACAAATAAGGGAAACCTGAGGCCTGTAAACAGTAAATTAATATGAAATTAATATGAAACAAATATAAAGGTATGTTATCAGGCACTCGCAGGAAATAAAGAAGTAGAACACCAGACAACAGAAAAACAACAGACATGAGTGGCCCACCCAGGATTTGAACACTGGACCTTCCGTGCGACAACCCCGCCTAGCCATGCAAGCGAATCACACTATCCGCTCTGCCATCTACGCATCATCAAGAAAATGATGTTTCAATGGCAGGTCAATAGTGCGAACCACAATACACGACACCAGAAGTCCTCCATGGGCAGTTCAGCCTATTAATGACGCAATCACTTCTGTTGTATTTCTATCAAGCAGTATAGGCCGAATCCAACAAAGACCCTTAGGACCTTAATACTGTGTCCAGTAAATGATAGTAGACTAGAACAGTGAGAACAGGATAGTGGGTAGGTTTGGTATTGTACAAACATTTATTACAAATAAGGGAGGGAAACCTGAGGCCTGTAAACAGTAAATTAATATGAAATTAATATGAAACAAATATAAAGGTATGTTATCAGGCACTCGCAGGAAATAAAGAAGTAGAACACCAGACAACAGAAAAACAACAGACATGAGTGGCCCACCCAGGATTTGAACACTGGACCTTCCGTGCGACAACCCCGCCTAGCCATGCAAGCGAATCACACTATCCGCTCTGCCATCTACGCATCATCAAGAAAATGATGTTTCAATGGCAGGTCAATAGTGCGAACCACAATACACGACACCAGAAGTCCTCCATGGGCAGTTCAGCCTATTAATGACGCAATCACTTCTGTTGTATTTCTATCAAGCAGTATAGGCCGAATCCAACAAGACCCTTAGGACCTTAATACTGTGTCCAGTAAATGATAGTAGACTAGAACAGTGAGAACAGGATAGTGGGTAGGTTTGGTATTGTACAAACATTTATTACAAATAAGGGAGGGAAACCTGAGGCCTGTAAACAGTAAATTAATATGAAATTAATATGAAACAAATATAAAGGTATGTTATCAGGCACTCGCAGGAAATAAAGAAGTAGAACACCAGACAACAGAAAAACAACAGACATGAGTGGCCCACCCAGGATTTGAACACTGGACCTTCCGTGCGACAACCCCGCCTAGCCATGCAAGCGAATCACACTATCCGCTCTGCCATCTACGCATCATCAAGAAATGATGTTTCAATGGCAGGTCAATAGTGCGAACCACAATACACGACACCAGAAGTCCTCCATGGGCAGTTCAGCCTATTAATGACGCAATCACTTCTGTTGTATTTCTATCAAGCAGTATAGGCCGAATCCAACAAGACCCTTAGGACCTTAATACTGTGTCCAGTAAATGATAGTAGACTAGAACAGTGAGAACAGGATAGTGGGTAGGTTTGGTATTGTACAAACATTTATTACAAATAAGGGAGGGAAACCTGAGGCCTGTAAACAGTAAATTAATATGAAATTAATATGAAACAAATATAAAGGTATGTTATCAGGCGCTCGCAGGAAATAAAGAAGTAGAACACCAGACAACAGAAAAACAACAGACATGAGTGGCCCACCCAGGATTTGAACACTGGACCTTCCGTGCGACAACCCCGCCTAGCCTCACAGGCCTCAGGTTTCCCTCCCTTATTTGTAATAAATGTTTGTACAATACCAAACCTACCCACTATCCTGTTTCTCACTGTTCTAGTCTACTATCATTTACTGGACACAGTATTAAGGTCCTAAGGGTCTTGTTGGATTCGGCCTATACTGCTTGATAGAAATACAACAGAAGTGATTGCGTCATTAATAGGCTGAACTGCCCATGGAGGACTTCTGGTGTCGTGTATTGTGGTTCGCACTATTGACCTGCCATTGAAACATCATTTTTCTTGATGATGCGTAGATGGCAGAGCGGATAGTGTGATTCGCTTGCATGGCTAGGCGGGGTTGTCGCACGGAAGGTCCAGTGTTCAAATCCTGGGTGGGCCACTCATGTCTGTTGTTTTTCTGTTGTCTGGTGTTCTACTTCTTTATTTCCTGCGAGTGCCTGATAACATACCTTTATATTTGTTTCATATTAATTTCATATTAATTTACTGTTTACAGGCCTCAGGTTTCCCTCCCTTATTTGTAATAAATGTTTGTACAATACCAAACCTACCCACTATCCTGTTCTCACTGTTCTAGTCTACTATCATTTACTGGACACAGTATTAAGGTCCTAAGGGTCTTGTTGGATTCGGCCTATACTGCTTGATAGAAATACAACAGAAGTGATTGCGTCATTAATAGGCTGAACTGCCCATGGAGGACTTCTGGTGTCGTGTATTGTGGTTCGCACTATTGACCTGCCATTGAAACATCATTTTTTGATGATGCGTAGATGGCAGAGCGGATAGTGTGATTCGCTTGCATGGCTAGGCGGGGGTGTCGCACGGAAGGTCCAGTGTTCAAATCCTGGGTAAGCCACTCATGTCTGTTGTTTTTCTGTTGTCTGGTGTTCTACTTCTTTATTTCCTGCGAGTGCCTGATAACATACCTTTATATTTGTTTCATATTAATTTCATATTAATTTACTGTTTACAGGCCTCAGGTTTCCCTCCCTTATTTGTAATAAATGTTTGTACAATACCAAACCTACCCACTATCCTGTCCTCACTGTTCTAGTCTACTATCATTTACTGGACACAGTATTAAGGTCCTAAGGGTCTTGTTGGATTCGGCCTATACTGCTTGATAGAAATACAACAGAAGTGATTGCGTCATTAATAGGCTGAACTGCCCATGGAGGACTTCTGGTGTCGTGTATTGTGGTTCGCACTATTGACCTGCCATTGAAACATCATTTTCTTGATGATGCGTAGATGGCAGAGCGGATAGTGTGATTCGCTTGCATGGCTAGGCGGGGTTGTCGCACGGAAGGTCCAGTGTTCAAATCCTGGGTGGCCACTCATGTCTGTTGTTTTTTCTGTTGTCTGGTGTTCTACTTCTTTATTTCCTGCGAGTGCCTGATAACATACCTTTATATTTGTTTCATATTAATTTCATATTAATTTACTGTTTACAGGCCTCAGGTTTCCCTCCCTTATTTGTAATAAATGTTTGTACAATACCAAACCTACCCACTATCCTGTTCTCACTGTTCTAGTCTACTATCATTTACTGGACACAGTATTAAGGTCCTAAGGGTCTTGTTGGATTCGGCCTATACTGCTTGATAGAAATACAACAGAAGTGATTGCGTCATTAATAGGCTGAACTGCCCATGGAGGACTTCTGGTGTCGTGTATTGTGGTTCGCACTATTGACCTGCCATTGAAACATCATTTTCTTGATGATGCGTAGATGGCAGAGCGGATAGTGTGATTCGCTTGCATGGCTAGGCGGGGTTGTCGCACGGAAGGTCCAGTGTTCAAATCCTGGGTGGGCCACTCATGTCTGTTGTTTTTCTGTTGTCTGGTGTTCTACTTCTTTATTTCCTGCGAGTGCCTGATAACATACCTTTATATTTGTTTCATATTAATTTCATATTAATTTACTGTTTACAGGCCTCAGGTTTCCCTCCCTTATTTGTAATAAATGTTTGTACAATACCAAACCTACCCACTATCCTGTTCTCACTGTTCTAGTCTACTATCATTTACTGGACACAGTATTAAGGTCCTAAGGGTCTTGTTGGATTCGGCCTATACTGCTTGATAGAAATACAACAGAAGTGATTGCGTCATTAATAGGCTGAACTGCACATGGAGGACTTCTGGTGTCGTGTATTGTGGTTCGCACTATTGACCTGCCATTGAAACATCATTTTTTGATGATGCGTAGATGGCAGAGCGGATAGTGTGATTCGCTTGCATGGCTAGGCGGGGTTGTCGCACGGAAGGTCCAGTGTTCAAATCCTGGGTAAGCCACTCATGTCTGTTGTTTTTCTGTTGTCTGGTGTTCTACTTCTTTATTTCCTGCGAGTGCCTGATAACATACCTTTATATTTGTTTCATATTAATTTCATATTAATTTACTGTTTACAGGCCTCAGGTTCCCTCCCTTATTTGTAATAAATGTTTGTACAATACCAAACCTACCCACTATCCTGTTCTCACTGTTCTAGTCTACTATCATTTACTGGACACAGTATTAAGGTCCTAAGGGTCTTGTTGGATTCGGCCTATACTGCTTGATAGAAATACAACAGAAGTGATTGCGTCATTAATAGGCTGAACTGCCCATGGAGGACTTCTGGTGTCGTGTATTGTGGTTCGCACTATTGACCTGCCATTGAAACATCATTTTTTTGATGATGCGTAGATGGCAGAGCGGATAGTGTGATTCGCTTGCATGGCTAGGCGGGGTTGTCGCACGGAAGGTCCAGTGTTCAAATCCTGGGTGGGCCACTCATGTCTGTTGTTTTTCTGTTGTCTGGTGTTCTACTTCTTTATTTCCTGCGAGTGCCTGATAACATACCTTTATATTTGTTTCATATTAATTTCATATTAATTTACTGTTTACAGGCCTCAGGTTTCCCTTATTTGTAATAAATGTTTGTACAATACCAAACCTACCCACTATCCTGTTCTCACTGTTCTAGTCTACTATCATTTACTGGACACAGTATTAAGGTCCTAAGGGTCTTGTTGGATTCGGCCTATACTGCTTGATAGAAATACAACAGAAGTGATTGCGTCATTAATAGGCTGAACTGCCCATGGAGGACTTCTGGTGTCGTGTATTGTGGTTCGCACTATTGACCTGCCATTGAAACATCATTTTCTTGATGATGCGTAGATGGCAGAGCGGATAGTGTGATTCGCTTGCATGGCTAGGCGGGGTTGTCGCACGGAAGGTCCAGTGTTCAAATCCTGGGTGGGCCACTCATGTCTGTTGTTTTTCTGTTGTCTGGTGTTCTACTTCTTTATTTCCTGCGAGTGCCTGATAACATACCTTTATATAAGAATATTCACACCAGCTTTTCGCGAAAATACGAAAGCGGTGCATCGCAATGTGCTTTGAGTGAACGATATCTTGAGTACTCATAATAATCAACCCACTTAGAGGCCAGTAAACGTGTGTATTCGGATTTTACATTTCTTATCGCAAGTAACCCATCAAAAATGACACAGTTTAATAATTTTGCCTCATTATAATAGAAAGCCACTTAATACTTTATGCATTTTTAACTTCAGTATTCTGCTAAAACTAAAGACAAATGACTGAATGTTTTAAAATTACAAAAACATCACACGCAGTATTTCAGGTGGACGAATTTTCATTCCACGCATCAGTTTCGAGCCACACGATAAACGCCTTCCTGTCATCCGAGCCGTCAGTTTCATGTAAATTTTAGCTTTTCCCATGGCAATCAACAAATCACAGGGACAATCATTTGATTATATAGGAGCAGTTTTTGCTCATAGTCAACTTTATGTAGTGCTGACAGGAAAGAATACTGACAGTTATTAAGTATATATTAGGGACATAAACTACGAGTGCACAATTTTCAAAGATAACCATATATTTACACACAAAAGATGTTTGGATTAAAGAGCTGTTATGTAATTCGTCAAGTTACACTCGTTTTACCTGTTCAATTTCTCAGTCTTCTAAATGTGCTGCAGAGGCTAAACGTTAAAGGTGTAGGCTTATTCTCCTACCATTGTTTTGACGGGTATACGTGCTCGCGTGTACATGATGGCGTTAATGATGACTGCTCTGTGCCACGAGTGTGGTAAGCATATAGCGAAAATACGTAAATGGTAAACACTCGTAAGAAAGAAAGATGGAAGAGGGGGCATTATGTAATAGAAAAGCTACAGAAATATTAAGTCATTTAAAGGATTCGAGCCATGTCTATCAGAAGGCAGTCATCGTCTCGCGCCAAGAGTGAAACGTGTCCCTCGTTTTGGCAAACAGCGCCCTTTCAACCTAGACACATAACCAATAGGTTATTATCAGGGTACAAATCAAAATTGCAAAGATCATGTGGGCTATGGAAAACAATACCGTTACATACGAAATATGTATTTATTAGAAAGTGGTAAATAGCTCGTCTTTATTTTCGAGCACTTTGCACTTATAAAAACAGACTGCCCTCGACTTATGACGTATCCGATTTACCGCCACTCGCACTTACGACGGCCATCCTATTAACCTTAGTCTGTTATTTCCGATGTTTTTCATCAATTTAATTTAATGTGGTCATCAATTTAATTAATTAATTAATTATTATAGTGCAGTAATTTTATGTTATAATTTACACATTGTATTATGCGAATGTAAACAAAGAGTAAAATTTGTTTTAAAATTATAAGAAAGCCGACCTACACATTTTGGCTTTTGGACAAGTAAATTGTTAACATACCTGTATGGTTTATATAGTATAGACAAAGCAAAGGTTTTACCTGGCTGACAGTCACCTGAATTGAAAGGTGAATTTCACCTTCCGAATTAATTGGATACAGGCGGCGGTCCTGAAGGACTGGATGACCACTGATGTACTTCAGAAGTCGAGCCATGTCTTTCCTGGGTTCGCTCATTAGTGTCATCTCTTCTGACAGATCGTTTCTTTCTGCTGTCACCTCGAAAATTACTATTACAATAATGTAAATTGTTCTGAAGGTAACTGAAGGCATATTCCCTTTTTCCTGCTGAAACAAGAAACCAATAACAAAAAACGTATTGACATTGAAATAAGGAAATAAAACAAGCAATTTAATTAAATAATTCTATCAAATCAACGCATAAGAGAAAGAGCACACGAGAGACCGAAATAAAATAAAAGACACCGATAGATTTGTTAAAGCTTACATTGGTACGAGACGATCACCAATGTGGGACTGTTGGAGAAAATCAAATACGAGTGAACTAAGATGTAAGGAGAGGACTTTGCATTGAGCTTACCCGCTGATGGCATTACAACCGCAGCTCATGTTCTGAAATGTATAGGATATGAGACAAAGATGGACGCCAGTGAGACCGAAAGCGCGTGGAGAAGAGACATGGAGACATACATGAACGGGATAAAGTAGATGTTGAAATCCAAAGAACGGATGTCACAGGACAGGTCGGCTTGGGCAGTAAGGTATGTGCTTCACACGGAGCTGAAACATAATGGTGATGAAAATGGTCAATACCCTTTAGCTCCCCAAGGAGCATAGGCGTTCAATAAACATATGCCGAGTGCTCTTAAGATTCTTATTGTTGTGTTGTACTTGATTTCTCTTGATCTCCATATGTTTCCGAATGCAATGAAATATCCTGATGCTTTTTTGTATTCTTATTATGATATCATTGTCTGTCACTCCAACTTTGTCTTTATTGCTGCCAAGATATGTGTAGGATTCTACATCATGTTGTGGTGTTTCTTTAAGTTTGATCTAGTTATTTCTTGCAATTAGTCTGATTATCTATGTCTTTTCCATGTGTATTTTCAGACCCACTTGCTGTGACATCTCATCGATTTTTTAAAATTGTGTCTTGCATCTGATTATAGTTATGAGATAGAAAAGCTAAGTAAGTTGCAAAATATAGACCAATTTGCTGTGTAGTCAGATTCCACTGGATTCAATTTCTGTTGTGTGACGTAAATGTTTCATAACCCAATCTATTGCAAGTAAGAAAAGAAATTGAGACAGGAGGCATCCCTGTCGCACTCCAGTTCTTATCCCAAACGGTTCTGTCTGTGTTGAAGAACTCTGCATGTCATGTCTTCATATGTTTTCTTTATTAAGTTAATGATCTTCAGGGGGACTCCGTAATGCCTCATCCATTTCCAAAGTGATTCTCTGTCTACACTGTCAAATACCTTGTCATAGTCCACAAATCCATGAATTCCATTCCAGCCTTTATTCCACAATTATTCTCACTGTCGCTACCTAGTTTGTGCAGGATCTGTTTTGTCGAAAACCTGCTTGATCGCCTTACAGATGTCTGTCTATGGATCATCTTAATATTTTAAGGATGATCCTGTTTAATACTTTTCCTGGCACTTATAGTAACATTATTCGTCTGTAATGTGTGCACTCTTGTAAATTTTCCTTCTTAGGCAACTTGACCAGACATCCTTCCTTCCATTCTGCTGATATGTCTTCTCTCTCCCATTATTTCCTACGTAGTTTTGTATAATATCTCTGTAGAGGTATTAATATCTGTTTTGATGGCCTCTTCTGGAGTGTCATCTGGACCAGCTGCTTTTCCATCTTTAGAGGCTTTATAACTTTCTTTTTTCTTCCCTATTCTGTCGTTCAAAGTTGATTTGTAATTCCTCTTCTGCTGGCTCAATTTCTGGGGGATTTGTTTGTAGCTGGCATATTGAGAAGTTCCTCAAAATGTTCTGTCCATCTGTTCATATGTTCTGGTATATTACTAAACAATTTTCCATTCTTGTCTACTAGAAAAGATAGTAGCACGAAAAATAATGAATCACCTCGAAAATGCACAGATCCTTCCTGATACTCTAGGCAGCTTTAGGCCCATGAAAGTAACATTGGAACGCTGGAACTTTTACTTATGATGTGAACTAGGAGTTCCAGGATAAGCGAGAAACGGTTGCTATAGCAATTGACCTAGGGGATGCTTATAACAGTGTGAACTTTGCAATATTAATAAACTGTGTAATGGCTTGCGGTGTTAACCCTTGGTTTACAAGATGGATAGAAGCTACCTTAACTGAGAAGATCAGTGGCATTTCGCATGGGAACATGGACATCAGACCCAATGCCCATTTGCCCGGGACTACCACTGGGTTCTCCACTATCACCGGTGCTGATTAATATCTATGCAGCAAAAGTAGCCACCATTCAGCCAACTGGGTTGGGACGAACATCGACTTTTGCTGATGATATACTCATTTACAGAACTGGCTCTGACCGACAAGAAATAGTTAAAAGCATACATGGAACACAACATGAGGTGTCTAAATGGTGCGAGGAAACTGGCTCTAAAGTCAGTTCCAACAAGGCCTGCATGATGTAGTGCTCCTTGAACAACTCCATTGTGAAAACATACCTCCCAGATATTACTCTCACTAGATAGAAAATAGAAAGACACGAAAAGCTGAAATACCTTGGAGTTACATTCCATCGCGGGCTCTCGCATAAGTACCATGTTGAACAAATCACACAGAAATGCAGGAGAGCTCTTGCAGCCCTGAAAATAATGGCCGCGGCCCGTCTGGAGCAGAGAATACTATTTCTTCTTTACCATCAGCTAGTCATATCGGTCATTTAGTATGGGTGAGAATATTCACGCTGTCAGTAACACAATGAGAACGACTAGAGCGCATTCAGAATGAAGGGATGCGTATAGTCTTGGACTGTATGCGAGATACCCCCATTGTGACAATGAAGTACATGCTCTGATTGATATCGATTATATCCAGATATGCAATAGCCCAAGCAGAAGCCTATATTCGAGTAACCACAGACAAACGGCACATCCTCCATCCAAACATAGCTGACATTAAGGAGCAAGAATAAAGAGAGGGATGTCATGGATGGCACAGGCAGAGACAACGATCAAGCAGGCGGCCACAGTTGAAAATATATTCAAAGGGGAAGAGTGGAGTATGTTAAATGAGAACTGGATTAACTACCAGCAAGTCACCATCAGCCTTAGCAGAGAGTGTAGAACTTGGGTCAGTGGAAAAGCAGAACTTTAAATTAATCAGCTGATACATGATCATGCCGGGGATAATGATGCCACTGTGTATACAGATGGGTCTGGGATCCGTGGTGAGAAACCAAGTTGGGGCTTCTCTGCTAGGGTACAGGGCAGAATCGTCGCCTAAAATACCGGGGCTTACAAGATAACAACTTCCAGCATGAGAATGGAGGTCGAGGCTGTTACTGCAGCCTTAAGGTGGATATCTGAAACTTCATTCACAAAGGCAGTCATTGTGTCATACTCTCAGTCCATGCTTCGGAAGGTTCAGAGTGGTTGGTTGCAGCATGAATGGAAAACATTCATAGAAGCTTCGAGTCTACAAAAGATGGTGTTGATCTACTGTCCTAGTCATGCAGGGATATGTGGTAATGAGAGAGCTGACAGACTAGCATCAAGAGCATCCACAGTGGGGACACTGGATATAGATATGGGAGATATACTGAGAACAATTAATGATCGCCTGTTAGAGAATGACACTGCAATAGATGAATCATCAAGTTAAGACTGTTGGGAATATGGAATCAAACGTACGGCTAGCAGATGGAGGATGAGAGGATGCATCCATCGTGTATACAACCAGCGAGCTACAGGAACAATTTGCATTCGCACTCTCCGACATATACTGCGGGAGAATGAGCACCTATGGGTTTGCCCGGAGTGCAGTGATGTCGATTCTGTTCAACAATAACCATTCTTGTCTTTGATGAGGCCATTTGCTTACTTATATTTCCCTGTTCGCATCTTTGTGTTGTTGTTCAGGCCCTTCATATTTCCTTTGACTGCAGCTTCCTCTGCTTCCCTTGCCAACTCTTCAATATATTTCCGCCAGTCTCTTTTGATGTTTCTTCTTACTTCTTTGTTTGCTTCTATTTACATTTAATGAGCCTTGGCTTTTGAGCTTCTGGTTTTGCTTCTGTTTAAATTTACGTTCTTGTATTTTTCTGTCTTTAATCTTGTTGATGGTTTCTGTTGTTATCCATGATGTATGCTGATGTTCTCTTTTCCCCAGTACCTCTGTACGTGTCTTATCCCATGTACCTTGTATTTTTTATTTGTTGCCAGTGGTTTTCTGTATTCGCCACAGCATCCAGCTGTTGAAGTACTTGGTATTTGTTGAATGCTTTTATTGAAAATGTGTCTCTAATTTCTTGTTTTCTTAGAAATCCAACTTTGTAGTCTTGTCTGTAACTGTGAACTGTTGTATATTTCTTGAGTTTTAACTTTGTTTTCGCCAACAGAAGATGCTGATCTGATGCATGTCTGCTCCTCTATATACCTTTACATCATGTAATGCTGATCTAAACTTCTTATTTATGCGTATGTGATCAATCTGATTCTCCGTTCTGTGGTCTGGTGATGTCAATGCTACTTTATGTATTCTTCCATGTGGAAATGTTCTTCCTCCTCTCAGCCAGTTTATTTGAAGGACAGAAGTTTGTGAATAGTTCTCCATTTTCATTCATTGTTCCTAATCAGTATTTTTCCATGATTTCTTCAAAGCCTGTGTTGTCCGTTCCTGTTTTTGCATTTAGGTCCCCCATCAAAATTGGGATATCCTTCTCTTTTTATCCAAAATATGTTGTAGTCTGGTGTAACATTCTTCTTTCACAGATTCTTCTTTCACAGATTCTTCTTTCACAGATTCTTCTTTCACAGATTCTTCTGTATAATTGGTCGGCACATAACACTAGAAGATGATTATTTTAATTTTATTTTTTTGCCGTTTTAAACATTGCTGTTATAATTCGGGGTCCTAGTGCTTTCCCTTTTATAAATGCTTTCCGTGCTTCCAAAGATAGCATTAGAGTCACTCCTTCACTGTTTTGGGCACTTTCCTCCTCATGTCCTGAGGACAACACCATTTGTCCTGTGGTCAGTTTCTTCCTGTCTATGCCCTTCCACCTTTCTCACGGAGGTCCAGGATATCAATCCTGTAATTCATCATTTTTGCTTCTGCTTGTAAGGTTTTCCCTTGTATGAAGTGCGACCGTTCCAGGTGCCAGTCCTTGAGATATTCTTAGACGAAAAAAGATTAGTCGGCAACCCAGACTCCTTTCGGATTTCTCTGGGTTGCTTCATGAGCCTCTTTTCCAGAGGACCTTCTTCTGTCTTGGGCGACCGATTTGATTTATATTATATCTTTGACTTATCTTTTGTTATAACAAGTTTTTTACGGGATGTGGTAACCAGCCCCATGCCCAACCCTCCTTAGTCGCCTTTTACCACATACCTGGTAGGGCATAATTTTAGTATTCTTTGATCTCCTTTCGTCCCCCGGTAACACACGGGTTGACGATTATGGTAACTAACAAAAATGCACCGTCTCTGAAAAGCTTAGACAATATATCACTGCCTTTTTACAACATATCACTGACGTTAAAGTGAATGTCACTAACATTAAAGTAATATATCACTGATGTAAATTTGGTATATCACGGACTTAACCATAACATGCCACTGACTTTCTAAATATAAAAATTACCAAGTCCAGCTACAAGAATTTCACAGCCGCCTCTGATTGTCTCCAGGGATAAGTAAGGGTTTGTGAGGCTTTTGTTGTATTTTCTCATCACTGAATCCATTAACATCCGCTTGCATTGTTTGCTTATGAAAACCGGTTGCTATGCAGCGAAATTGTCGGGAAATTCATGTTTGCCAAGCTTTCAGAGAACTGGGATGACATTTAAGTTGAATTTATTTTGATATAAAGCTGTGTTTAAGAGATTTCAGCTGTAACGTAATGACCCTACATTGTTTTAATTTCTTCTCGATTCAACAGCAGTAAATGTCACACAGTTTTTATCTTAAGTGGGGCGATCTTTGACACGGTCTCAAAAAAAAGAAAAAAACTCTGGGTCTCACTTACATTATCAATCTCAGTATCTCAGTAAACCCAAGATGGCGCAATCTATAGCTCCTAGGTTACAGAATGTACTGCATTCTCTCTCTCTCTCTCTCTCTCTCTCTCTCTCTCTCTCTCTCTCTCTCTCTCTCTTCTGTGTCTGTCTGTCTGTCTGTCTCTCTCCCCCCCCCCCCCCCACCCTTTCCGGGTCTTCCAAGGAATCAAATAAATAATATATCTACGGCATTCTCAGGCATGTCATTTGAAGCGATTTAAATTAGGTCGTACATAAGACAGGCAACTTAATTATGTACAACTGCAAAAGCACACGAATGTTCAGCTTCAGGTTTCATACAGCAGGACGAGCTGCAACAGTGGGTGATGAGGGTGCTGTTACCGAATACTAATATCTTCTTCAAGTACCATGCCAAGTGGCGTAGGAGATCACGATTTCTAACATTTTGATAATTCCTCATGTTTCACTTTGTCAGATGCTTTAGTGTAATCTATAAAGCGTAAGTACAGATTTGTCTTCGCCTCTATGGCTCTTTCTATTAGAATTCTTATAGTATATATGGCATTGTTTGCGCCTTTACTTTCTACAAATCCACACTGCTCATCACCGACTTCTGGTTTAATTGCATTTCTCACTCTTCTGATGATAATTTATAATACTATTTTGGTCACATGATGCGATGTTCTTCACACTCCATAGCTCCACGTTTCTATGGCAAAGCTATGAATATAGATTTTAGCAGATCATCAGGTATTTGACCACTGTTGTAGATGTCATTTGAAAGTTGTGTTATCACTTCTATTCCAAATTCTCCCAATGCTTCCATGTCTTCTTCTTCGATCCTTAACCGCCGACCGTCAAAGCAGTCAGTGGCCATCACGCCTAGTGGCGTCTTGTAGGGCAACAACAAATTGATTCCACTTTGCACGGTCGGTGGCCATCCTTCGTATAGTGCCCCAACTCTGGTTCATTCTTTGCATCTCAGCCTCCACAGTCCTCCGCCAAGTTGTTTTTGGTCGGCCTCTCTTTCGCTTTCCTTCAGGGGTCCAAAACATAGCTGTTCTTGTGATGGCATCGGGGTCTCTTCTGAGGACATGACCAACCCAGCTCCAGCGTCTGCCAGCTATGATGGTGTGCATGTCCTCTTGCTTGCTACGAGTAAGCAGATCTTGGTTGGTGATGCGGTGAATTTTTCTTAGGCATGTTGTGTGAAAAGAGGACAATTTTGACATTTCCTTCTCTGTGACTCTCCAGCATTCCGCACCATAGAGAAGCACAGAAAGCACGCAACTCTGGTATAATCTTAATTTTGTGCTTGTGCTGTATTGGAAGGACTTCCAGATGTTATTTAGGCTAAAGAAGGCTGTTCTTGCCTTATTCATTCTGATGTTGATGTCTTTGCCTGCCCCACCGTCTGGTGTTACTATGCTTCCTAGGTATGTGAAGGTATCTGTCTGTACCAGTTGCCGATTCCTTACTGATATGGGCTCAGGGTTGCTCACATTGAGCGTCATGACCTCAGACTTCTTTAAATTGATGTTCAAGCCCACCTGCTGGCTAATTTTATTAAGTCTATCCGTTTTTTCCTGGATGTGTTGATGTGAATGTGCCAGCAGTGCAATGTCATCTGCATATTCCAGATCTTCCAATGTAGAAAATGTAGTCCATCTTATTCCTCTTGGACTGCCCTCTGTTGTCTGGCGCATCACCCAGTCTATGACTGTTAAAAATAGAGTGGTTGATAAGGGGCATCCCTGTCGTACTCCTGTCTTCACCTCGAAGGTTAGGTTGCTCTGCCCAACACTACACGTAAAGTTGGCATAGAGGCTTTTTATGATTGACACTATGCAGCTTGGAATTCCATAAGCCCTCAGTATTTTCCATAAACTGTCCCTATGTATGCTGTCAAAAGCCTTTTCAAAATCAACAAAATTTATGTAAAGCTGTCTTTGCCATTCTGAGCACTGCTCTATAATGTTCCTGAGAGTGAATATATGGTCTACACATCTTCTGTTCTTTCTAAATCCTGCTTGTTCTTTCCTCAGTTTGTAGTCTACTGCCTTTGAAATTCTCTGTATAATTATCCTGCCTAGTATTTTGCTGGGAACTGAGAGAAGAGTGATTCCTCTCCAATTATTGCAGTCTGCAAGATCTCCCTTCTTGGGCAATTTGACAATTATTCCTTTGTTCCACTCTGATGGTGTTGTCCCCGTTTTCCACACTTGTGCAAATAGTGGTTCTAATAGTTCTGCTGCTAGCTCAGGGTCTGTCTTAAATAGCTCTGCATTTAAGTTATCATGGCCCGGAGCTTTACCGTTCTTTAACCTTTGATTGCTCAAATGATTTCTTCTTTTAGTGGAATGTCTGTATTTACATCTAGATCGTTTTCAGCCTCAGGAACATTCAATTGTGTCTCTGGTATTTCCTTGTTCAGCGTTTCTCTGAAGTGCTCTGCCCATCTTGTTTCCTGTCCCTCTGCTGTCTTGATGAGATTTCCTTGCTTATCTCTTACTAATGTAATATTGTTTGCACCTTGTTTTCCGCTGATGAATTTAGTTATTTTGTATACTGTGCTTTGTTCATTTCTCAGTGCTGCCTCTTCTGCCTGTTTTGCAAGATCGTCTAGGAAATTCCTTTTGTTGGCTCGGGTTTGGCGTTTAACTTCCCTGTCCAGCTGGCTGTACTGTTCGCTATATAGTTGCTTTAACCTGGGGGACTTCGCTTCTGTTTTCTTTCTTTTCATTTCCTTTCTCATCTTTATGGTGTTTAGTGTTTCTGGTGTTATCCAGTCTTGCTTCTTCCTTTCCTGGAATCCTAAGCATGATTTGCTACTTTCCTTATATATTGTTGAAATGGTGTTGAAATTCTGGTCTATATCATCAGTCAATGTCTTTTCCTGGCTTTTGGCAAATTGATATCGTTTCTTAATGTCGGCCGCAAAAGCTTTTCTGGTAAGGGGGTCCTTCAATTTGCTGATGTCAAACCTTTTCTGTGTAGTTACAGTTGGTCCAGCCCTTCTTAGTTTCACTACTACTAAATGGTGATCACTTCCCACATCTGCACCTCTTCTTACCTTCACATCTTGTAATGCATGCCTCCATCTGCCGTTAACCATGATGTGGTCTATCTGGTTTCTGTCCCGACCATTTGGTGATTCCCATGTTAACTTGTGAATTTCCTTATGTGGGGAAAAGTGTTCCTCCAATGACCAGATTGTTAATGCTACAGAAACTTATTAGCTTATCCCCATTTTCGTTTGCTGTTCCGCTGCCGCATTTCTACATTGTTCTTTCATTATATGTCCTTTACTGTTATATTATCTGGTCCAGGCGCTTTACTTTTCTTCATGCGGCAAATGGCATCCTCTACCTCTGCCACAAATATTGGTGGTCCTTCTCAGCTCTTTTGGTCTTTCTTGGTCGTTTAGATCTGGTCTTTTATCATCATACAGCTCCTTGATGTATTCTACCCGCCTTTCTGTCATGTTCTCATGACTCATTAACAATGTTTCTTCTTTTGATTTCTAACAGCCAGTTACTGTTTGTGTCCTTCTGCCTATAAACTCATTTATTTGCGTGTGCATAGATTTTATGTCTTTTCGGTTCTGCACTTCAAGCTCTCTGCAGTTCTTATTTAGAACACATAAGGAAGGGAAACCCGAGGCCTGTAAACAGTAAATTAATATGAGACAAACATAAATGTATGTTATCAGGCACTCGTAGGAAATAAAGAAGTAGAACACTAGACAACAGAAAAACAACAGACATAAGTGGCTTACCCAGGATTTGAACCCTGGAACTTCCGTGCGACAACCCCGCCTAGCCATGCAAGCGAATCACACTATCCTCCCTGCCATCTACGCATCACCAAAAATGATGTTTCGATGACAGGTCATTAGTGCGAACAGCAATACACGACACCGGAAGTCCACCATGGGCAGTTTAGCCTATTAATGACTCAATCACTTCTGTTGTTTTCCTATCATACAGTATTTGCCAGTCCAACAAGACAAGGACCTTAACACTGTGTCCAGTAAATGATAGTAGACTTAGAACAGTAAGAACAGGATTTATACCTCAGTCAGACTTATTCTGGAATATTGTGATGACTACGTTGAATGTCTAGGGTTATGATAATGATGAAGTGTATGTTCACAACAACCAACAGACAGATAAACAATTTAATTTAATCCACAACACTTTACAACACTGTGACACTCACATACATATAACACTCTATAAGACTATCTTAATAAGTCAAGGGTAACTTTTAAAAATATGTATTAATTCCTTTCAATAATAGATATCCTGATTCAACTACAAAGTGAACCAGGAATCACATCAAATGTAATCACAAGTTGTATGTACACAATTTATAGATAGGATCTTTGTATTGACATATATTATTATTGCAATATGTGTGTAAGCTGTGATGTAGGACTATGAGGTAATACTGGCTTTTCAAGCTAAGTTGTTGTTTGTCATCATGACTTCAAGTGTTTGTTTCTGGTGGAAATAATATTGGTAAGGTTCACAGTTTCTTTTGATTTGAAACAAATAAATGTCCCTCTTGAATTAAGGTAAAGTCACTTTTAGAGGGGGGGTATACACAAGATTGAGCTGCTCTGGCCACGAACTCTTAACTTCTGTGTGGGCGGCAGGAAACAGTCTCCACTGCTCGCTTGCTTCACCGTTTCCTTGAGAAACAATACTGGTCGCTATCTTGACCAAGGAGTATGCTACCAGCCTCTGGGTTCAGCAAAACTCAGACCAGGTGCTGCTTCAATACGTTAGTACCACGGTCCCTGAAACAAGAAGGTTGTACCTCCTACTTCAGAACTAATTTATAATCTATTTCCACACTGAAGCACAATACATAACAAACACTGAGTTCAGCGCTGTAGGCCAACTGTTAGCTTCTCATGTAACAACATACACCAGTATTCCTCTCCCTAATGGTTACAACGCCTCTGCAATTCCAGCATTATTTCCTTCTATTCAATAAGATAGGTGTCATAGTACTATTTGGCAATCCCATGCAGTTATACTCCTCTCCGACAAGTTTTGTTCAGGTTGGAGCAATATCTAGACTTTGCCTCATGTTTGTTACTGAACCACACACATACAGACATAAATTATCAATTCACATTCAATTTTCATCTAAAAGAGATCAAATATGTCTAGCTTACCACAATTCAAGGAAATATTAAACAAATACGTTGACTGGCGATGAGTTATGGCACAATTCCGATCTGCCTCTGTCCCAGGCTTTCATTAGAAAAATATGAACTGGATCTCAACGCACTTGCTTCTACACAGTTTAATTTCAAAAAGTGGCACTGAACAGACGCTCCTAATTGACTATATCAACTGGTCTAGCCAATAAGACCATGTTTACAAAAGCATTTGAAAAAATTTACCCTTCCTACGTTTCCCTTAACAACCAAAATAGTATTTGCAGTCGACTAATCATGTTTCGCCTTACATATAATTCTAACCAATCAAATCGGATTTAACGTAGTGGCCTCATTCCCCTAAAGCAGTATCCAAACATGAGCAAATATGATCTGGTGCTGTCAGACAACACCCCTATAATATTTTGGCTATAATTTGTTAATTACTAGACTATGTGCATAACACTTAACATATTCTTTGTCAGCAAGTCCTAAGGCACCCAAATATATAAATTTAATGGGGCTAAGTGGCTCCGTTCAAAATATGTATTCTAGGATAGTCGTGTATTTGTTTTTTTTTATTTTTTTATCGATTTAGAACCGCCACCTGTCCTGCCTTTTCGACTGTTCTGTCAGTATAAAGTCAGGATTTCAGACATAAAACAGTAGAATGTCATGTTTCCTAATAAGCATTAAACATGTTTTCAAAACCTAACCGTGTATTGGTAGTGTTTTTTTTTTCACTGTTTATTTGAAAAAAAAAGTTAGTGCTTCATGCCTTACGCGTGGGATTGGCGTTACTATTAATCGCGAGACTGTGGTAGTATTGCATGCGTTCTCCGTCTCTCTCTCTCTATCTCTCTCTTCTAACTCCGCCTGTCTTTTCATTACGCAGTGTATAAAATGACATTATAGCTAGTATTTTATCTAGGTCATTAAGCAGTGTGCGTATCTCAAGGTTTTCTAAGAAACACAGTACCGGTTTTATTTGTTTGAAACGCGTGTAGTTGATGCAGTAGGCTTTACTAGTAAACGTGAAAGCGTTACAATTATGCAGACGAAGTAGAAAAAGGGGGATTTTTGTACGCCATTGTGACAGCACTGGTCTTTTACCATTCTTCTTTCCTTTTATTGAATTAATTCGTTAGGCTTTACATTTACTTTTTAATTTAGATATGTGGATTTAGAATGTTTCACGACAAATTCTCCCCACTTAAAACAGACGTTATATGTCAGTCTATAATTCTATATACACATAGAGAAATTTAATATTATTCCTGGGGCTTACGGTGATTTTCATCACACGGATGGCGGCTTAGAAAATCCGCTCCCAGGTTGGTTTTTCCAGAAATATACTCTATGCTGAACTGGAATGGCTGCAAAAGTAAGGACCATCTGAGTAACCTTGAATTTTCATGCCTAGCCTGCGCTAGAAACGACAAGGGTTTGTGATCCGTTTGCAACTTAAATGCCTTCCCATACAGATAAATATTGAATTTCTTTATCGCCCATATTACTGCAAGACATTCTTTTTCGCTAGTTGAATAATTGGTTTCAGCTTTATTCAACTTTCTACTAGCATATGCCACTGGGGTTAATTCCCCATTCAGTGCATCTGATTTCTGTAACAGGGTCGCGCCCAACCCGATATTACTGGCATCCGTTCTCACAATGAATTCTTGACTTAAGTCAGGTAATTTCAAAATAAGTTTGCTAGTGAGTTTTTCCTTCAGTTTCTGGTATGCCAATTCACATTGTGCTGTCCATGTAATTCGATCTGGATTTCCTTTGCGTGTCAAATCAGTTAACGGTGCACATATGGAATTAAAGTTTTTGATATACTTTTGGTAGAAACCACATAATGAGACAAAGGATCTCACGTCTTTCTTGGTTTGTGGTCTCGGGGCTTTCTTTAGTTTCTCTAAATTCTTGGGGTCAGGGGTCATGTTTCCCTGATGGACTGTGTGTCCCAAGAATTCTAATTCTTTACATCCAACGCAACATTTGGTTGGTCGGGCTGTTAAATTCGCTTCTCTAAGTCGATTAAACAGCATGTTCAGAGAGTCAATGTGTTCCTCAAATGTTTCTGTTGCTATAAGGATATCATCCATGAAATTTGTGATGCATGGATTATTCAGGGGATCCAACAATTTTCTCATCATTCTAGAGAAGACACTAGGCGCATTCTTCAATCCAAATGGCAATCTGTTAAACTCATAGTGTCCCTCTGAGGTACTAAAAGCTAGGTATGGTCTAACCTCAGGCTTTACTGGAATCTGATAGTATCCTTTGCTCAGATCCACTTTTGAGAAATATTTAGCTTTATTTAGCCTGGCAAACAACTGATTTGTATCCGGCAATGGATCCACCTGACCTTCTGTGATAGCATTCAGTCTCCTGTAATCTATACAGAGTCTATGTTCTCCAGAGGGTTTCCTTAAGAGCACCACACTGGAACTATACGAAGATTCACTGTGTGAAATTATTCCCTCCTTCAACAAATAGTCTATCTCTTCCTTCAAGGCTTTCTCCTTAGCAAAAGGAATCGAATAGGCTTTCATACAGACAGGTGTGGGGTCTATCAGTTTCATATCATATTCCAATAAGTTTGTATGCCCCGGTCGGTCCGTTAACACCTCTGTATGATCATCTAGAACCTGTTGCACTCTCTCCTTCTGATTTTTCGTTAAATGAGTACTGATTTTCACCTGTGCCGCTGTCTCACAGGGATGTAATGGATATTCAAATGATGAAAGTGGTTCCTTTTTCATCTCCATTGCAATGGACAAGGTCAACAAGTGTGTCTCTTCCTGATTTTCTCTTTCCAAATATTTCTTCAGGAGATTCACATGATAGATTTTTTTCTTTCCCCTTCTTATCTATCTTATAATTTGTTCTAGACACCTTCTCTAGAACTGTATATGGACCCTGCCATCCAATTTGTAACTTATTCTGACTCCCGGGCAAAAGAAGCAGTACCTTCTCTCCCACAGCCAAATTTCTGTCTTTCGCCTTCCTGTTATAATAGGCAGCATGTTTCTTCCTGGCTTGTTTCAAATTTTCATTGGCAAGTTTCCAGCCAGTTTTTAAACGAGTGGTCAGCTCATTCACATATTGGTATGAAGATGTAATGTTTTCCTCTGCCTTTTCATCAGTCCACGTTCTTAACAAAGCTACATATGGACCTTTAAATTCGGAAACTGTTTCCTGGCACATGTTTCCTTTCCACTCGAAGCTCTGTAGTGATGATTTTTCCTCCCAGAATTATCATTCACAAACGACCGCTACCAATTTTTTTCTTGGGGCTTTCTCCCCACTTAGAATTCTTGATGAGAGATTTCCTCTCTACATCTTCTTCCTCCAGTGTGCATAAGTCCGATTGAGGGATTTTCGGCTTATCCTGGGGTAAGACATCTTTTTGCACTCTCTGCATAGTGGCCATTGTAAAACAGTCAATTGAAGATTGTCCGTGAAAAGGGGCTTCCCAATCCACTCGGTCCACTTTATTATTTTTTCTATTGTCAGGCCTACGTTTGCCCAGTGGCATGTCCAGGTCCTGATCAATGTTCCCACTTGTGGGTGTTCCCTCATGTGCTATGCTACACCTTCCTACGAAATTCTCAATGTCCCACCTTGCCTTGGGCCAATAATAATTTTGAGCCACCTTTTGAATGATGGTACCTATTTTCTCATGGTCCCCATCTTGTTTCACATGTAAGCTCCTTATTAAGTCTGCCCTATACCTTTTAGGAAGTACCAGCTGTCCCTGACCTTTGGATCTAGTTCCAGTCTTCCGGTATATCAGGTTGTTCTTCATATAGAAGTCTCCTTTTCTTGAAGGTGTGTGACACTTGGACAATCTTCTAAAACAAGGCTTGAGGGTCTTATCCCCAGCCTGTGCCTTCTTCATCTCTTCTGGAGTGGTATTTAACATAATATCCTCCTCCTTTCTTGAGGTCGACCTGACCTGAAGGGTGGCCATTACTATAGGGTTCCTTCTGCAACGGTCAGTATCATGATTGTCCATCCGACAATTCTTACACCACCTCCTTTTTTGGTTGAAAGATTTTCTTTCATCAAATTTCCTTTCATCGAATTGTGGGGTTTTATTTTTATTGTCATACCGTGGCCTATCAAACTGGTGCTTACCTTTGTTCTGATCTCTAGGATCAAATTTATTAAAGTTCTGTGGTGCCTTAAAATTATCTACCTGTTTCTTTTTATTACTTGTTACCTCTGCTTGAGCTGCTTGATACCTTTCAGCAACATTTAGTAACTCACCCAGCCTCTCTGCACCTTGTTCCATGAGAAACTTTCTCAGGTCTGGAGCCATGGACTCTCTTAGTTGTTCTATAAGGATCATTTCCTTAAGATCTTGGGTTTTCCCCAGAGAAGTCCATTTCTCCAAGTATGTCTCTAACCGTGCAGAGAACTGGTGATAGGTTTCACCTGACAGTAGTTTAGCATTCCTAAATTTTTTTTCTATAAAATTCACCATTCTTTTCATATCTTAACAAAAGAGCCTGCTTTAGCATGTCATAATTTTCTTGATCATCTCTGCTCATTTTGGCAAAAACTTCATAAGCCGTACCACGAAGCCCTTGTGATAACTTTAAGCTCCACCTTTCTCTCTCTAACCCATACGTGGTAGCTAATAGTTCATATCTATTTAGATAGCTCTCGATATCATCTTCTTTCTCAACAAAATGATCTAAATGAAAGTTCATAGCTGAGGTTGAGGCTCCCTGACTAGCAGAGGCATCAGAGGTAAAGGGACTGGCACCATTTTCAGGAGCATGGCCTTGAAATTCAAACTCCCTTAGTCGTAACTCATGTTCCCTTTGTAATCTTTTATCTTCTGCTTCCCTTTCTGCAGCTAATTTCTTCTCTTCCCTTTCTGCAGTCTGCCTTTCTTTCCTCTGCTTCCAATTGTAACTTCTTAGCCTCAGCCTCCAATGCCCTAGCCTCTTTGTCAGCCTCAATCTGCAACCTCTTAATTTCTTTTTCAGCCTCTAACTTTCTTTTTTTCAGCTTCTTTTTCTTTCTCTTTTTTTCTTCTTTTTTCACGTTCAATAAATTTGTCACATTCAGTAGTGACATAAGCAATCATAACTTGCCCGTCCATTCCTAACTCTTTAGCAGCCTGCACAGCAGCAGATCGAAATTTTGCTAGGTCCGCCATTTTCTAACAGGCAAATGTAAACAATTCAATCTATAAATACTTATCTAAGGACAACCACAGGCACTGAGAGCTCAACCTTATTTATCTTCCACCCAAGAATACCTTTTTAATTTTTATAATTTCCCGAAGTGAATTACTCCCAATATATACATAATAGGGACAGATTCAAAATCCCGGACAGGACCCCAATATATGTGGTAAAGTGGGATGTTATAAATATTTATAGGGGACTTAGTGTACTGACTGAGATCAGCTGTGAAGGTATCTGTATCTAATAAGTGTGGTGTATTACAGATGACCTTACTTTGCTACCACATTTATACCTCAGTCAGACTTATTCTGGAATATTGTGATGACTACGTTGAATGTCTAGGGTTATGATAATGATGAAGTGTATGTTCACAACAACCAACAGACAGATAAACAATTTAATTTAATCCACAACACTTTACAACACTGTGACACTCACATACATATAACACTCTATAAGACTATCTTAATAAGTCAAGGGTAACTTTTAAAAATATGTATTAATTCCTTTCAATAATAGATATCCTGATTCAACTACAAAGTGAACCAGGAATCACAATCAAATGTAATCACAAGTTGTATGTACACAATTTATAGATAGGATCTTTGTATTGACATATATTATTATTGCAATATGTGTGTAAGCTGTGATGTAGGACTATGAGGTAATACTGGCTTTTCAAGCTAAGTTGTTGTTTGTCATCATGACTTCAAGTGTTTGTTTCTGGTGGAAATAATATTGGTAAGGTTCACAGTTTCTTTTTATTTGAAACAAATAAATGTCCCTCTTGATTTAAGGTAAAGTCACTTTTAGAGGGGGGTATACACAAGATTGAGCTGCTCTGGCCACGAACTCTTAACTTCTGTGTGGGCGGCAGGAAACAGTCTCCACTGCTCGCTTGCTTCACCGTTTCCTTGAGAAACAATACTGGTCGCTATCTTGACCAAGGAGTATGCTACCAGCCTCTGGATTCAGCAAAACTCAGACCAGGTGCTGCTTCAATACGTTAGTACCACGGTCCCTGAAACAAGAAGGTTGTACCTCCTACTTCAGAACTAATTTATAATCTATTTCCACACTGAAGCACAATACATAACAAACACTGAGTTCAGCGCTGTAGGCCAACTGTTAGCTTCTCATGTAACAACATACACCAGTATTCCTCTCCCTAATGGTTACAACGCCTCTGCAATTCCAGCATTATTTCCTTCTATTCAATAAGATAGGTGTCATAGTACTATTTGGCAATCCCATGCAGTTATACTCCTCTCCGACAAGTTTTGTTCAGGTTGGAGCAATATCTAGACTTTGCCTCATGTTTGTTACTGAACCACACACATACAGACATAAATTATCAATTCACATTCAATTTTCATCTAAAAGAGATCAAATATGTCTAGCTTACCACAATTCAAGGAAATATTAAACAAATACGTTGACTGGCGATGAGTTATGGCACAATTCCGATCTGCCTCTGTCCCAGGCTTTCATTAGAAAAATATGAACTGGATCTCAACGCACTTGCTTCTACACAGTTTAATTTCAAAAAGTGGCACTGAACAGACGCTCCTAATTGACTATATCAACTGGTCTAGCCAATAAGACCATGTTTACAAAAGCATTTGAAAAAATTTACCCATCCGACGTTTCCCTTAACAACCAAAATAGTATTTGCAGTCGACTAATCATGTTTCGCCTTACATATAATTCTAACCAATCAAATCGGATTTAACGTAGTGGCCTCATTCCCCTAAAGCAGTATCCAAACATGAGCAAATATGATCTGGTGCTGTCAGACAACACCCCTATAATATTTTGGCTATAATTTGTTAATTACTAGACTATGTGCATAACACTTAACATATTCTTTGTCAGCAAGTCCTAAGGCACCCAAATATATAAATTTAATGGGGCTAAGTGGCTCCGTTCAAAATATGTATTCTAGGATAGTCGTGTATTTTTTTTTAATTTTTTTAAAAATCGATTTAGAACCGCCACCTGTCCTGCCTTTTCGACTGTTCTGTCAGTATAAAGTCAGGATTTCAGACGTAAAACAGTATTGTGTCATGTTTCCTAATAAGCATTAAACATGTTTTCAAAACCTAACCATGTATTGGTAGTGTTTTTTGTCACTGTTTATTTGAAAAAAAAGTTAGTGCTTCATGCCTTACGCGTGGGATTGGCGTTACTATTAATCGCGAGACTGTGGTAGTATTGCCTGTGTTCCTCCGTGCATCTCTCTATCTCTCTCTTCTAAGTCCGTCTGTCTTTTCATTACGCAGTGTATATAATGACATTAATGCTAGTATTTTATCTGGGTCATTAAGCAGTGTGCGTATCTCAAGGTTTTCTAAGAAACACAGTACCAGTTTTATTTTTTTTTTTAAACGCGTGTAGTTGATGCAGTAGGCTTTACTAGTAAGCGTGAAAGCGTTACAATTATGCAGATGAAGTAGAAAACGGGGGATTTTTGTACGCCATTGTGACAGCACTGGTCTTTTACCATTCTTCTTTCCTTTTATTGAATTAATTCGTTATGCTTTACATTTACTTTTTAATTTAGATATGTGGATTTAAAATGTTTCACGACAGTTGTCTTGATTCATGATTGTTGTGTGTGTACCTTGTTGTCAGTGTTGTGCATTCCATTCACAGCACAATAAATAAGGCGTTGTATAAAGAACGACCATTTATTAACTCCAATAGAACACACATGTTGACAAACAAGATGAATATGTACCCGATGACAAACATGATAAGGAACGTCTGTTCCCAGCTGAACTGTCACCCAGCACCAACGGTGTAAGAACGTGCGGCTGTTCACGGGTCATCTCGACAACATCCGGTTCGTGCGGTCATCGCACATTACCGCACAAAGCCGATATAGCAGGGACGAAGCTGGCGTTCCGTTCTAAACTTTAACAATGATTGTACAAGGGTTAATACGACGGTAGTTTCCCTTTGATTTCCGTCGGTTTGTGCACAGTTGTCTCCGCTAGCTTTTGGCTAAAAAGTAAAACCCAAGTAAAAGGCAGTGAAAAGGTAAGAGATTAAAGCGCCTCCATCTCGCTGGTTGTCACGCCATAAAGCTTCAGAGGTGATTTGATTCAGACAGCTTTCCTCACAACCATCCTACATCGCTCTCATTAACTATCACCTGTTTATTTCACGACTGCTTATTTAGTATTCACAGCTAACCTCTAAATCTAGAGGCCATTCAACCAACCACCACCCGGTTGACGCGCCTGGTAGGAGAACAGTTTCCTTCCTCAGGTCTATTATCCTATAACAGCACTGCACAGACAGCTGGACAGAGATTACTGTCCTAACAGAAATTCAGGTTCTTCTGTGCGTCAGGACAATATACAACTGATTGTGTGGCCGTGTTACTGTTAGTTGTGTTGTATGTCTGTTTGTTAGTGTTGGAAATTGATGACTGTTCGTTTTAGTAGAATGTCAGATTAGTCCATCCAGTGTGTTAGTTAGTCTGCCAGGTATGCTATTATGTTAGTCTTTCTGTTGAAAACGCATTTCCTCTTCAGTGTTAAAGTAGCGAATTTCTTTAGTCGATGCTTCTCAAAATGCATTAACGTTATATTATCCCAGGTTATGTGTCTTCTCTTGAAGAGTCGTATAGTGGTGAAGTTTTAGCACAGTGTTGTCAACTTGAGCTGTTATTTGTCTTAAGAGATTGAGGCTGATGGAAACCTCATTTCCCAAGTTCTCATGAGTAGCCTGCTGATGACTAGTTTTGGTTTTGAATGAAAGATTGTCACCAAACGTGAACGCACAGCGATACAGGTTATGATGATGTAGGCTTTACGACATGGAAAGCTATGACGTCACGACAGTTACATGCATAGGTCTCAAAAAGATCCAGGAAAAGGTTTTCTAATGCTGTTTATTTAGCTGAACAGACCCATGACGTGCCGCTGTTTCTTATGTACTTGCTTTGACACAACATGATTCAAATATTCAGCAACATCATGCAGTTCCTAATCATTTCTCATACGATTAATAAGAAGTGATTCAGTCGTGTTTGTCTTCTTCCATTTGACATCTACCATATTTACTAGCAACGAATTGTTGGGTTTCTGTATCACTTTCTAAAATGTAACTGCGGCGATTCTCACCTATTTGAAATCTCTGGTAACCTAAATTGTCAATCTCTCTGGTAACAGTGACTTTTCTTTAGTCTTGAATACACAATTAGATTGTAGCAATCCACTGTCTTTCATCATTACATATTCTCTTTAGTGTGGGATACATGTAGGGCGAGGCAGCCTGGTTTGTATGCACTTAACGTTGCAGTAACAACCCTCCTGGTTTATCTCAGCAGCAGCGAATGGAACACTCCAACATTGCGGAGTTCCACCTCTGATGTGAAGATAATCTTTAGTGGCTGAGTTCTTCTCACAATGGCACGGATACATCAACCATTCTCTGCCTAGCTGATAAGGTTGTGACAGAATATGATACGATCTGAAACATAATATGTCCTTGATAGTATCTGGCCTAAGATATTCCTATCCAGGTAGGAGATGAGGTGAGGCAGTTCAGAATAGTGGTTGGTAAATCAGAATAGACAGGTTAAGTCAGTAACAAAAAGATTCAACGAATAAACTAGTACCATATTCATGGAATTCACTTTTCCCCATTATGCCCATGATTGACTTCACTAACAACGCATAGGCCTTATGGTAAGTATTTGTCTTGTCCAGCAAACCTAAAAAGCTTTTAAAGACTTCCAAAAACTATGCTCTCCTTCCATACGTTCCTTACATTTAATTTTGAAAAAACAATGTACAAGACGGTTTTCCTGCTAGGAATTTCACAATGAGATTCTACACAGTATACACTTTCCATAAGCACCAAATGTAGTCTTAATTACAGGCTCTTACCCTCAATTAGCAGCAACACATGGCTTTAAATGCCAAACAGTCTGCTCACACATGCAGATGGCGAAGGTGGCTTCGTGGCAGTACGCTGTTATCTGTGTTCTGTTATTTGATTTTGGCGCCGAGAGTGAAATTCTTCACGATTAGCTTCCCATTTTATTCCACAGCGGATAACGAGAAGACAAACGTTTCCATTGGCTGGTTTTGGCCTATCTTGTGTACTAAATTTTTCTTCGAAGATGAAGCCTTCTGACCAATCTGTTAATCTATAAACTTACTTACTTACTTAGTTGTTCCCCTTCTACCGTGAGGCTCTTACCCTCAATTAGCAGTAACACGGAGCTTTAAATGCCAAACAGTCTGCTCACACATGCAGATGACGACGGTGGCTTCGTGGCAGTTTGGAACATAATAACAGTTGTCTTATGAGTTTACACTGAGTCATTACCCTCTCAATTTTACTGCACCAGACTATCCTTTCGGCTATCTTCCTCCTGGCCTGGTTCCATTCTAGTCCTCGGTCCTTCAGAGATTGTCTAATGTTGTCCTCCCAGCGGACTCTGGGTCGTAATGGGGGTCTGGATCCCTGGCTCTTTGTTTCCCATGCTTGTCGTGGAAGCTGATCTTCTCCCATTCTGCAGACACGGCCAAACCATGGTAGTTGGGACTGTTTTACTTGAGTCTGCAGGGGGTGGGATTTTAGGCCTTGACGTATCGTCTGGTAGCGAACCATGTCTCTTCTTGTTACTTCAACCACCTTCCTCAGATACCTCATTTCTGATGTTTGGATCTGGCTTTTGTGGGTTGTAGTCAGTGCCCATGACTCGCGTCCATATGTCAAGACTGGGACATAGGTGGAGCGGTATACAGCCATCTTCGTTTTCTTACCGACCTCTCTCTTGCTGAGGAATCCTCGATTTATGGCCTGAAAAAGTCTCCCAGCTGCTGCTTTTTGAGGGGCCAACTCTTCTGTGATGCCTCCCTTTCGGTCTATAATAGCTCCGAGGTATTTAAAGTGGTCGACCTGCTCCAGGACCTGTTCTCCCAGCTTTATCTGATGTCTTCTTTCTTCTCGTGAAATCACCATGGATTTTGTTTTAGAGCTGCTTATGACCATCCTTTTTTTCTCCAGCTCTTCCTTCCAGACTTGCAGGTTGGATTGGAGATGTGCCTCTGATTTAGCAATCAGGGCAGCATCATCAGCAAATGCCAGCTCTGAAATACAGACTGTCTCATATTCCAGTACTCCACTGAATACTTTCTTGTTCTCTCCTTTCATGCCTTGATGACATTGTTCATGAGGAGTAAGAAAAGATAAGGTGACAGGATATCACCTTGTCTTACACCAGTAGTGGTCCTGAACTCTTCTGACTTATGGTTTGCTGTCCTCACATAATGTCTGCAAGACTTGAAGAAGCTCTGTATGGAATGAATCAGAGGTGCTGGAATGTTCGTCCTTGCCAAACAGTCCCCATGTTTGCTCCAGGGGACGCTGTCAAACGCCTTTTCCAGATTTATGAAACAAAGATGGATCTTACTCTTATACTCACGGGCCTTTTCACTCAGCTGTCTGAGTGTGAAGATTAGGTCTTGAGTACGTCGGTTAGCTCGGAATCCGCACTGGAACTCATCCAATTGTGGCTCAGCTAGACGTCGGAGTCTCCGTTCTAGAATTCTAGAGTAGATTTTACAGTGGACACTGAGAAGAGATATGACTCTATGGTTTCCACATTGTCGATTGACACCCTTTTTTGAAAATCGATGTTATGATGGCAATCTCCCAATCTGTTGGTATGGCCTTGTTGCACCACGCTGCCTGTAGGACCCTTAAGAGTAATAGGGCGCCAGATACTCCCATGTACTTAACCATTTCTGGTGTTATACCAGCATGCCGTGCTGCTTTGCCCATCTTGGTTTTCTCCCGTGCTGCCTTCAGTTCTTCCATCTTTATGTCATCTTCACCACCATCGGTTTTCTCTTCTTTGCTAGTGGTTATCATTTCTGATGCTTGACCTTGCTCACCATCAAGGAGTTCTGAGAAATATTCTTTCCATCTTTCCATTACTTCCTTCGGGGCAGTAAGCAATTTGCCTTGCTTGTCCTTTATAAATTTGAGAGGGCGTTGATTTTCCTTCCTCATGTTCTTTAGGGTCTTATAGAACAATTTCTGGTTTTCTTGCGCAACATATTCAATTTATATTATTAACCTTTTCAACCAATTTAAAGGTAAATATAAATCTATTTAACCTAAATGTAATGAAGGTTTTTCCGCTCAATAGGATTAATATTAATTCTCAGCGAGAGTAAAAGTTCTGAGGTAGATGGGATGGTGAAATGAAAAGAGTGGGGCACATAAGTGTGTGTCAAGAAAACACAATACTCAAGAGGGTATTTGTTCTCTTCGTTTGTGATACTAGTTGGTGGTACCAGTTGAGGGTACTATCTCTGGAACAAGTGAGGGTATAAGTGGCCTTAAGTCGACGCTAAACACCATCATCAGACGGGTCTTAGAGACGCGTGAACAGCTTAGTAGTTACCCCATGACACTTCTTGGAATGTGCTACAGCTTTCAAACTTGACCAGTGACGAGTGTGGTCCAGTCCTCCGCCTACAAAGAACCAAACATCAGCAGGAGCAGAACAGACAAACTCATTGGCAGCTGAGTAGAGACATAAAAGCTGCCAAGTGAACTATTCAATTTTTAACTCCATAACATCACTCGATAATGACTATTGTTTGTTAAAGAATTATTCTTTTTATAACTGTAAAAACATAATTGATTACTATATTAGTTACTTGTATAAAGACAAATCTAAAGTTGACTTAATCATTTTGAATGTACTACAGCCGTATGTCTCAGACAATTCCTTAAATGCACTTAAACAGAGCTATACAATAATAATAATAGAAATTTCACTGAATTAACGCAGCTGGGGGCTTGAACCAGCTAACAAATTATAAAATAACCCTATCCTTCACAAAAGTTGATGGCAGATACTAGAGTTAACATTTGCTCAGCCTCATGCAGCATTGTTTTCGCTTTCTGATTTTCTTGTGAACCCTCCCTTAAGGTAGAAGCATAATTATCCTTCTACCTACTGCTCTGCCAAGAGTAGTCTTGTGCGAAGGTAGACACATTTGAAGTCCCACATTAGTTACTCTTGAGTTTTGGCCACTGTTGGACCACTAAGGGGAGGCAACCCGTGACAATTTGATGTTCCGTCCCGGATTACAGAACCTGTCTAGTTATTCTCCTAGACGTGACTGACATAAGTTTCAGATATGCTGAAAGATTATTGTCAGCGTGTATTTTTTGTTAACTTTGAGCATACGGTGTATTTATAAATAACAGTAACAATAATTTTGCCAAGAATAATTGAATAATTGAAAAGAAACACACTTTTCTGTAACAAACGGTCACTTGATGTGACTAATTTGGGTTATTGATTTGAAGTTTTACTAGTAAAGTAGCAATTGTATTTTTGTGTAGCTTTGTAAACAGATTTATATCTGTCCTAACACCATATTTGAGTTTGGGACGGTGTGACAGATGAAATTCAGCTGTCCCTGAATCGTTAGATGCTATGGTCGTACCCTCGAGTAGCATCAGTACTCCTGAATATTGTTGTAATTTTATCGTCAACGTGGAACTCTACCACCTGGGCAAATTAGTATGCATCATTTCCACTTGGATTTTCACCACGTTGGATAATTAATATGTAAACAGCTATCATGCGTGCATCCAGGACATCGCTTTGTCTTAAGTTGAGTTTAAACCACACCTACTGCCTATCTCTAGAGCTATGAGCATTAAGCATTTTCGAGTTTTTTTCTGCCACCCCTTCAAGAGGTCGTTGCCAAGAGGAGACGGAAGCGGCCAGCATCAAAGGACTGTGGTGGTCCCAGAAGAACGAAGCAGTTTTTCTCACCTTCGGTTCACACGTTCATGCGAACCGACTAAGACGGGGAAAGCGATGGCAGACCAAGAGACGAACGGGGAAGGCTAGAGCGGCAGACGCGGCTCGAAACGAGAATAGTTCCCTGATTTCAAATAAGGCGTGAACTTTAGCATGTAGCTGTTACCTTGCATTTCATTAACTATATATTGGCATCGCCGAAAATGCAGTTTATCAGTCATTGCCAGAGATTTGAAGGAGTACTAGCTTATAGTAGAATCTAACACGATTTCTTTCGGATTTTCTTCTATATTGGAGTCTAATTCATTCTGTGCTATCGGTAAAATATTAGTCTTGAGAGATTTAGGCGTTTAGTTTCTTCATTTATTTCACTGGATTTTTGTGTTAATTTAAACCTATTAAATAAACCCATCACAAAGTTTCCAGATGTAAATTAAATAATATAACTATCCGTTATTTCCCGAGATGATAGATGTGAAACATAATCTTAAACGCTAGGCGAGCGAAATTGTTTATTAACCATAATTCTATTTCATCTTGCGTAAATTTTAAGTAATTAACTGTTCATAGCTAGTGGTAATTAAATCGATACATTAGCTAGTCACTCGTGTAGTCTTTAAATCTAAATAATTTAAATACCAGAGTGATTTTACAGGTCTTATACAAAACGCGGGTGTTAGATTTTATTACAGTAGTATTACCTGTTTTATATTTTCTCTTTATACAGATGATCATACCTTGCGATCCAACGGTTTTTTTAAATATATAGAGAGTCATGTTCAGATGGCTTATGGCATCCCCATTTATATGTTCCTAACAACATACAAACATTGACTATACAAAAAATCTGATTGTTGGAGACCCTTATAAGTCCTCCACAAAACCAGTAGATCGGTTAAATAACCAAACCCACGTCAATGCTAAATGGTGTAAAGTTTAACTGGAACGGGACAATGCCAGATATATTATATTAAATCATATAAAGTTCCCTGGCCTGATGAGGCAGAACTGACAGCACTAATCTATTTAATCAAAACCCATATGACAAGTAAACAGTGTTCCTACCCCCAACTTCTCCAGAGAACATTTAAGGCTAGTTTGTCCAAGAACCGCCTGTGAGTAACATTCTACTGTTGAGATATTTCCCAGTCATTTCGACAGACTCCTAGAAACCAACTTAGTCCCTATAACAATCCCTGCAATCTGACGAAGAATTCTTGCCAGGAAAACTACAATCAACACACCATTTCAGCGAAATCTCCGAGCAAAATTATCAGTGGCTATACGGAGCTTTCTGGGGCTGGACTGGACACAATAATAAGATATATATAATAGTCTTAAGAACTGTGTGTGATTAATCCTATCGACATATGCAGCCGACAGAGGGGGTAAGTGTGAATGAAAGCGAGCTCGCTGAATGAATGCGAGAAGGGAAAACGGAATGAAAGAATTTAGTTTCTAAATGTTTACTACTAATATAACACCTTCCTTTTATCTATTCTCTCACTAAGGCTGAAGACCCACGGGAAAGTTAAATTAAGGACATATCCTATATATACCCGTCTCGTCTACCCCGCTCCCCATTTTCAATCCTTTGTTTGATCTTTTGGGTAAACACGCCTCGGGGGGGGGGGGGGGGGCCCCATTTTCCTAGTTTTCTATGTTCCCGGGTCTATGAGAATATATATTGTTTATTTATTTTCCCTTTATGTAACTATGATTTCACCTGATGACATGATAACGATGTATTAACTGTTGTAACCTATTTTTCTTTTTCTAAAGATATAATAAATTTTATAAACCTTAGCTATTAGTTCTGGTCAAAACCTTCCCCTGCCCCATTATATGTGCCCATAGTTTACGTGTTCGTGTATACGTATGTACGTATTTATGTCACTAAATGGTTTGTGTGTGCGTACGAGAGGATAGTGTATTAGAATCTGTATCTAGTGAAATAATACTTCTTCATTTTAGCGGGTCGTGCTATATAGGTGAGTTGAGCAATCACTCAACCTAAGACTATTTTTCTTACACTCTGTATCCCTCGTAATCAGGACTATTTCTCACACCTTTCTCTCATATAGCTTTCCACTATCTCACCCCTGCTCGATTGGGACCATAAAAATAAAGCCTATATATATAAAACTCACGACAGACGGCAAAGACAGCGAGGAAAGTAACTAGATGCTCACCTCTCGTAAAGTTTTTCGCGTGCACTGGAAAAAATCCTGAGTCATTCAGTAGCAGACCGTTTGAATATTTCACGAGTTCTTATAACACACCTCTGAATATGTCTCAAATCACTGATTTACTGAATGAGGAATTCGATTTTTATCAGCCTTGTTGTTTGTTTGTTTGTTTGTTTTTTTTAAATTTAAATTTTATTATTATTATTATTTTTTAAATTCTTTATTTTTTTTCTTTTTTCTTTATTTATTTTAAAAACATACTTTAATTATGATGATGATTGCAAATGCATGATGTTATATTACTTTTATAATGAAAAATGCCTTAATAATGCTTAAAGTAAATGTGAGGATGAAAGGATACAGTATACATGATGAGAGAGAGAGAGAGGAAGGGCAGAATGTCAGACGGGCCTGCGTGCCCAATTCTTAACCCTTTGAAAATAAAGTTCGTTTGTTCGTTCCCAATATGCCTCAATAGGGTGTGTAACGGGATCTTTTACCTTTCCTTTGTAAACAGACTTCTTGCTCAGAATGGTCGAACCACAAAATCTCTACACCTTTTACCTAAGTATTGCTACAGAGATGGGCTTATCAGAATTATCCGAGTTTGTTGCCATTTCTGTGAAAGAAAACAAGGAACGGGCAGAAAAGGATAAATCTTTAGAAAGAGAAGAGAGAAGGGTGGCCAGAGAACACGAAAAGGCCCAAGCCGAAGAGAAAGAAGCGCAGTTGCATAAACCTTATTTACAACCTCATCGAGGTAGACGCGCGTTATTAAAATATACTTCTCTGACATACTTCTGGCCAAACATGCAGCGAGATATTCGACAGTATGTAAAAGATTACTGACTGCCATAGCTTGGGAAACCGGAATGGTGAAAACCACAATTTAGCTATGTCACATAATATCTTTTGTTGCGCACATGGGCTTTGATAAAATAAACATATTGTAACTGTCTTTTTTTTTCTCTTGTTGATGTGATCACTGGCCCAAGACAGTATACATGTTGTTAGATGTGTAGTGCGAGCGTATGATGAATTGAGTGTGGGTGCGAATGAAGACGCGAATGTGTTTAGGCTCGTATAGATGTAGATCCTGCAACCCATACTCTCACATGCAGTAATCAAGGATGCTTTGACACTGCAGGCATGTTTCAAGACATTTATTGACGGGAACACACATAATATCAACAGGAACAGTCAGTGTAACAAGGTCATGCTGACCTGACATCGATAGGTATACATTTGGCATTCAAAAAGGTAAACATCAGAATAGACGTGCATGGTCAATAGCAAAGTTCTTCAATAATGACAGTTCGTAGCGTCGCCCTTGGCGTCTCTGACTAAACGCGTCAGATGCCTTAGTCACTTGGACACATAGGTGCAACTTGGCATTCCCCGCCAATTGCACATATCAGGCTGTAGTATAATAGCCGAAAGCACAGGCCTCGTCCTGACGTCGGCCGTGTACTTCTGTTAAATAGGTTATCATCAACCCTGCAGTAATACTTATTGTAGATATGAATTCCGCCAATCTGCGGCTCCCACAATATATCTTCGTCACTGGATTTCTGGACAATATAAGACTAACAGTCTTGGATGGCTACCTCGAGCACAAATATATAAGTTCTGAAATGGCGAATCAGTGAGCTGCTGTTCACCCTAGGTAATCCTTTACATGTTCTGCCACCGAAAAGCGTAATAATGCATAAAGGTCGGTATTACCTGGCAAATGAATCCTCAGAACATCACAAGGAATTCTGTCGTCATCCCGACGCACAGAGATTCACTGGGGAAAACTGCCATAGCAGTTACTTCGAAGATTCTCCCCGAAAAACAATGGACTCTTGGTCCCTTCAGAAAAACAGGACCTCCCGGCTTCCCGGAAGTATATCTCACTCCCGCTTAAAAAACCTTCCCATAGGCCTACGCCGAACTGTCAACCTCTGACCCTACAGGTCAAACACAATGAATGAATAAACAAGGGAAGACAACCCCTAATCAACCTGACATCGCAGGTAAAGACACAATTATACTTATGATACAAACATAAGCAAATAACTTGACAGATGACTCCGTCGAAAATGACAGCAACATTACTACCACCCCCCTGTAAAAAAAAAATGCAATTTTTTTTTTTAATATGTTCATGAGCAAGATAGCACCAGTATCACTTCTGTGCTCATGCAAACAATGAACCTAATATCAGGTACAATAGAAGAGGGTACAAATCATCTCCCAACATAGGAGAAAATATTTCCTTTAAGCCAAACAAACTAAGGGATACCATTCAAGAAACCTAAGTTGCTGGCAATACCAATCATATATCAAACATTACTAAATAATATAATCATAGCAATATACAAATGTCAATGCTATTTTAGCAACATATCACTGATGGATGGACAAAATGAAATTTGTTAAATTATCTAAACATCATCCAAATACATTTGTATTACAACATATTATGATATTAAGGACAGACCTAAGTCTGAAAATATATCAGGAAAAACTAGGACTCAAGATTTAACTGGAATCATGTGGGCATCTAGACAATATGTCCGCCATCACATTATCCGAACCACGGATAGCTCGCACCGTGAAATGGAAAGGCTGAAGAGCAATAGCATAACGAGTAGATCTCGAGCTCTTCAAATCCTTACTTTGCATAGCCGTAAGAGCTTTTTGGTCGGTTTCCATAAAGAAATGCGCGCCCAGAAGGAACCTTTGTAGCTTAAGAATGGACCAAACCATAGCCAACAATTCACGGTCCAAAACCGAGTAATTCCTTTCTGCCGCATTCAGCTTCCTAGAAATATACATTACAGGATGCAGAGTTCCTGAATATTCCTGCATTAGTGCCGCTCCAATGCCAGTGGAAGAGGCATCACTACGAAGGACAAAAGTCTTATCAATCGTCGGTAGTCTTAAGATAGGATGAGATGAGAACAAATTCTTAACCTGATCCAATGAAGATTGGCATTCTTGGGACCAACGCACCATATTAGGAGAACCTTTTTTCAATAACGTTGAAAGTGGTGCCATAATGGAGGACAGATTCTCAATGAATCTTCCATAGAATTGTATCAATCCCAAGAGACTACGCACTTGCTTTTTTGTCTTCGGAACCGAGATATTTAATATCTTTGAAATGTTTTGGTCCTCTGTCTTCAACGGACCATGACCAACTCGATGACCTAGGAAGGAAATTTCACTAAACCCAACAAAAGCTTTAGAGGGTTTAGCAGTCAAACTATGCTCACGTAGAGTAGATAGCAATTCCTTCAGACCCACATAGTGTTCTTCCCAAGTATAGCTGAAAAGACAGATGTCGTCTAAATATGCAATGACATCTGCACGATCTGATAGAATTCGTCGCATCATGCGTACGAAAGTCGCTGGGGCGTTCATAAGCCCGAAAGGCATAAAATTCCATTGAAACAGACCCCTAGGTGTCGAAAAAGCAGTGAGAGGTTTGGCGTGTTCCGTCAGTGGGACTTGCCAATAACCTTTCGACAAGTCTAGTTTAGTAAAGAATTTAGCTTTAGAAAGTCTAATAAGTAGATCATCTAATAACGGCATAGGTTCAGCATCGAACTTCGTAACTTGATTTAATTTGCGATAATCAACGCAAAGACGTATGTTATTGTCTTTCTTTCGAACAATAACTATTGACGAAGAATAAGCTGAAGTGGATGGTTCAATTATTTGTAGTTGAATCATTTCATCCAATTCTTTCTCGACTTGTGCTTGAAAATGAATAGGTATTGGGTATGGTCTTACTCTGATCGGATTACGATCAGTAAGTATGATGTCATGTTCTATGACATCTGTGTGTCCAGGAATGTCGGTAAGGACATCCTGATATGATTGTAACGTAGAGGATACTTGACGTTGTTCCTCAAAAGACAAGTTGGAAGAGACTGTAACGTCTCTCCACGATTCCGTTGAAGTAAGTGGAATCGTAGGAAGAGGTAAGTTCACGTCAGAAAAAAATAGTTTCCTCATCCTGTATAACAGACAGGGATGAGATGTGACCATGTTGAACTGGAGAGTCGTCCGTCGCCTGGAAAATAGGCTGTAAATAGTCTGGACGTTCAATAAACTCTGTTAGCATATTTATATGGAAGGTTTTACGCCTTCCATCCACATCGACAATATAGTCGACATCAGAAATTTTCGAGACTATAGTGTATGGACCCTTCCAAGAAATGAGAAGTCTATTCTCTCTTGAGGGCAGTAAGACATATGCTTTGTCTCCAGGACAAAGTTGACGTAGGCGTCTTTTCTTATTAGCAAATCGCCTAGCTTTTTCTTTCGCAAATTCGGAAGATGAAGTTGCTAACCTGCACGATTCGATAATCTTTTCTCTAAGAGCTATAACATATTCATATGACGATTGTGTATCATCGTCAATATTATCGGAAGTTATCAAATCGTGTAACAAGGACATTGGCCCGCGCGGTTGCGCGCCAAAGACAAGTTCGAAAGGAGAAAACCCTGTATGCTCGTTGGGAACCTCTCTATAGGCAAAGAGGACTGCAGGTAAAACCCTGTCCCAATCTTCAGGATGATCCTCCGTTATCTTGCCAAGTAAGTTCTTTAGTGTCCTGTTAAGACGTTCTACCAATCCATTGGACATTGGATGATAAATACTACTGAGAGACCTTTTAATGTCTAGCGTAGCCATTACCTGAGACATAACGTCCGAAATTAACTGAGTGCCGTGATCCGACAGTATTTCTCCGGGGAATCCCAGACGAGAAAATACGAGCCAAAGAGCATCAGCGATATCGACAGTTGATATGCTCTTCAGAGGAATAGCCTCTGGCCAACGCGTGCACATGTCCACGCAAGTGAGGATAAATTGGTGTCCTCTGGCTGACTTAATTTTGAACGGACCAATGATGTCTATAGCCATTTTCTGAAACGGCCGAATCGGAATATCTGCAGCCTGAATAGGAGCAGCATGTCTCGGACCCCTAGACTTGACCTCTTGACAAATTTTGCAAGATCGGCAATAAATTCGGATGTCTTTATTCACGAATGGCCAAAAGAATGACGCAAGGACTCTAGTTTTAGTTCTGGAAAAACCCATGTGTCCAGCACACTGAGAATCGTGTGCATGCCGAAGAATTAAGGCTCTCATACACTTAGGCACAAGAATTTGCGAATGCATAGACTTGTCCGAGTGTAGTACCATTCGTACCAATATACCATTCTTCATAGTAATATACGATTTGTGATTCGTATTTTGATTGGGATCCCCCTTCTTTGAAGAAGGAAGTATTTCTTCAAAGAAGGATCCTCTTCTTGACGTTTAACAAACGAGTCATGGGAAATCACCAAGTGCTCGTCTTGGCTATCAACTTCATTACTATTATCAGATGAAGTTGGGGGATTAAGAGCTTGAGCTCTTGTCATCACTGCATTGACCGTTTGAATGTTTTTTTCTTCCCAACTAGAAATTTGTTGCGGGGTGCATTCCTTAACCCCATGAATACGACCGATTATAAGATCCGCAATAGGATTAGGAAGAAGACATGCATGGACATCTCCTGTGAAGAAAGGAGTGTCAATCCTAATAATAGCAGTAGGATAGCTTTCCATAGTACCACCAAATGTAACACATTTGATTGTTTTTCCAGTGGCACAGCAAGGATCTATCAGAGACTCCTTAACCCCGACGGTAGTACATCCCGAATCGAAAAGTACTGAGACTAGCCTATCATTTATTAGACCTTTATCTAAGATGAGAGATCCTCTCCCATCATGCGCAACTGTAGCAGGTAGAGCAGGAAGAGGGTGACCACAACTTAGCGTAGATACAGTTGATGAGTCAAACAATGTTAAGCATTGGGGGCATTCAGTTGCTCTCCCAAAATCGAAAGCACAACCAGTGATAGCCCTAGAGTTACCACTATCATTTACTGTATTACAGGCTCCATCAAACTCTTGTTGCGCAGAGTTTGCCTGTTGGTAAGGTCTTTTCTTGTTAAACCTAGGTCTACCTCGATTATCATTTCCCCTGTAATTATTTCGACTATCATTTCCCCTGTAATTGTTATCATATTTGCCTATTGTAATCATCATTCCGGTTTGAATCCCGGTTTCTAAATTCACCATCGTCATAATCTTGACGTCGAGAATGATTACCTCGAAAATTTGAATAGTTATTATTTGGATAGCCTTTGCGAAAGTGTCTCAAATTATTACCACTAAAATTACGAGAACTACTACCATCTTGTCTCCACTGCATAGACGAAGAACCATCATGTGTTGGATTACTCCGCTTCTGAGTGTAATTTTGATTACTTCCCCTATTCCAATTTTGTTGAGCACCCTGAAATTTTTTTTTGAAATTAGGGCCATATGGTGTTGCCGAAGCAGCTGGCAACCCTTCTTTCACTTTAGAATTGCTAACTGTAGCATGGGGATGTGCTGTGGCATACTGACAACAGTATTCCTCCATTTCTTTTAAGTTTTTAGGCTTACGCTCATGAAGGAATGCAAGAAAAGAATCATTAACAGATGACAAAACCTTATCTCGCAATAATAAGTCCATTAGACCTTCATATGTTTTCTCAATCTGAGACAACTCAACCCATCGTGTAAATGTACGACGTATCTTTGTAACAAAATCAGAGAAATCTACTCCATTTTCTGGCAACATTGTCCTAAAACGAAGACGATAGTCTTCTTGTTTTAATTGGTATTTTTTTAGCAATGCTGCCCTGACAACATCATAATTAGTCCTCTCATGTTCGTCTATTGTCATAAGAGTAGTCACTGTGTCACCTGTAAAAAATGGCATCAGTTGTTCAACATATTTTCCCTTTTTTATGTTATGCGTATCGCACAAAAATTGGAATCTATCTAGATAATCTGCTACGTCATCCTTTAAAGGATTGAAATGAGGCAATTTAATCCTACTAACAAACTCCCTTGTCGTACTCGAAGTTGTTTGCTGAGCACCCGTACTCGCCAATTTCAATTTCTCTAACTCCAAAGTTGCGAGTTTTTCATCAAGTTCCATCTTCTGTTTTCTTTCCTCATGTTCCATTTTTCTGATTTCAGCCTCAGCTTTCCTCTCCTCTGCCGCAGCTTCTTTGTCTAATCTCTTCTGTTCAGCTTCTTTGTCTAATCTCTTTTGTTCAGCTTCTTTGTCTAATCTCTTTTGTTCAGCTTCTTTGTCTAATCTCTTTTGTTCAGCTTCTTTGTCTAATCTCTTTTGTTCAGCTTCTTTGTCTAATCTCTTTTGTTCAGCTTCATCTTGTCTAATCTCTTTTGTTCAGCTTCAAATCTCCTTTCCTCCACCTGCATCTGCAATTTCTTTTGTTCAGCAGCAATATTAGCTTCTCTTTCTAATCTTTTCTCTTCAGCCTGAGCTTTTTTTCTCTTCTGCAGCTAATGCTTTGTCATACTGAGCAACAGCCCATTGTTCTAACTGTTGACCAGTCTTATCAAGGGCTCTCCCTTGTGTAATAAAGTAGTCCAATGTAGACATCTTGTCTACTGAGATCAGAAACCTGAAAAAAAAAATTAAATAAATTACCTTATCCCACTTCAATGGGAGACAAGTCTGAAATGCTAGACTTGTATACTCACTTCACTTTATTTTACTGTCTTAGTCTTAGACAAAGACTTTGTATGTTCCTCTTGTTTATAATGTACCCAAAAAATCACTTGAGTACCTGTGGAAAAAAAAATTCCCTTATATCCCACTCACTATGGGCACAAGTCTTTTTTATAAAGAACTTGAATATGTATTTCACCTTGTCTCAATCTTTGTAGATAACAAGTCTTTTATCAAAGAACTTGTATAAATATCTTATATAATAATTATTTAACAAACTCTATATGAAGAGTCTACCTTATCAATAATATCAAAACATGACCAAGTATGTGTATGTAGACTGTGCATGACAGTAATGTAGTACAACCAAAAAAAAAAAAACAAAGACAAAAATACAAAACAATACAAATGGCAACACTGTTTTAACCAAAAATGTGTAGAGAAATACACAAGAAAGGAGAGACCTACAGAATACAAACAAAACAAATCGACAATCAAAACTGAAAAACAGACAAAATATTACAAAAACAACGTTAAGTACAATTACATCACAGCTAACATCAATAGCGACCAATTGTCACTAGCAAATTTCCAAATTAAGAAAATTTGCACCTACAGAACGCTTACAGTAAGCCTCGATCAAGTGGCATATTTACCGTAAGACCCACCAACCGAAAAACCCGCAGAAAAATACACAAAAACAGTAGAAGTGACATAAACATATAGCAATCAATTTCAATGTGTTGCAGAACAAGTTCAGTCACAGCTGAAACTAAAATAAATTTCTTGCTCCTTGCGAACACAGAAACGAAATGTCAAACGCGCACTGAACGTCAAATCCACTGTAACATAAAGTGGTATTCACGAACCAAAGTTACTATGACCTTCTCAAATTACGCCTTGCACATTGAATGTTTACAATTTCCACGTACTGTTTACAGACACTTGACCTCCAACAATGTAGCTTGAATGCTCTGACCTAGAAAAGTCTGTTGTTGAATGAAACGTGTAACAACCAGCAGTACTGTTTACAATAGGAACCCGCCTTCTATGCAGTTATGGTCCACGTAGCAAATGCCTAGTAGTTAACTTCAGTACATGTCTTGTTATGCTTTATGTAGCATTATAATATAAATGCTCGTACTGTTTATTTGGGTCAACCGTTGATGACCTATATCTGTCCTGTTGTAGCCAAAACTTGCAAGTGTAGAATTAGCGCTGTGTGTTACGGCTGTCCCGTGTGTAGCTTAGACCCACAGATCAGAAGTGTAATGTGTACTTGTCCTTCTTGTAACTTTCTCGACAAAACTGGAGACATCATACATGTAACAGCCAACCAGGAATGTAAATTTCTGGATCCATAAATGTCAACAATAATGTCAAATGCTCGCTCTGTTCTTTTTAAACCCACAGATCTGGTCCATCAGAAATGTAAGTTTCTAGGCCACATTGGCGACAAGAAATGTATCATAAGAGCCCACGTAACTGGTCCACCAGAAATGTAACTGTCTTTTTTTTTCTTTGTTGATGTGATCACTGGCCCAAGACAGTATACATGTTGTTAGATGTGTAGTGCGAGCGTATGATGAATTGAGTGTGGGTGCGAATGAAGACGCGAATGTGTTTAGGCTCGTATAGATGTAGATCCTGCAACCCATACTCTCACATGCAGTAATCAAGGATGCTTTGACACTGCAGGCATGTTTCAAGACATTTATTGACGGGAACACACATAATATCAACAGGAACAGTCAGTGTAACAAGGTCATGCTGACCTGACATCGATAGGTATACATTTGGCATTCAAAAAGGTAAACATCAGAATAGACGTGCATGGTCAATAGCAAAGTTCTTCAATAATGACAGTTCGTAGCGTCGCCCTTGGCGTCTCTGACTAAACGCGTCAGATGCCTTAGTCACTTGGACACATAGGTGCAACTTGGCATTCCCCGCCAATTGCACATATCAGGCTGTAGTATAATAGCCGGAAGCACAGGCCTCGTCCTGACGTCGGCCGTGTACTTCTGTTAAATAGGTTATCATCAACCCTGCAGTAATACTTATTGTAGATATATGTTCCGCCAATCTGCGGCTCCCACAATATATCTTCGTCACTGGATTTCTGGACAATATAAGACTAACAGTCTTGGATGGCTACCTCGAGCACAAATATATAAGTTCTGAAATGGCGAATCAGTGAGCTGCTGTTCACCCTAGGTAATCCTTTACATGTTCTGCCACCGAAAAGCGTAATAATGCATAAAGGTCGGTATTACCTGGCAAATGAATCCTCAGAACATCACAAGGAATTCTGTCGTCATCCCGACGCACAGAGATTCACTGGGGAAAACTGCCATAGCAGTTACTTCGAAGATTCTCCCCGAAAAAACAATGGACTCTTGGTCCCTTCAGAAAAACAGGACCTCCCGGCTTCCCGGAAGTATATCTCACTCCCGCTTAAAAAACCTTCCCATAGGCCTACGCCGAACTGTCAACCTCTGACCCTACAGGTCAAACACAATGAATGAATAAACAAGGGAAGACAACCCCTAATCAACCTGACATCGCAGGTAAAGACACAATTATACTTATGATACAAACATAAGCAAATAACTTGACAGATGACTCCGTCGAAAATGACAGCAACACATATCTTTTGGTGCGCACATCAGCTTTAAAAGAAAATGGTGCAAAAGGGTGCAATGAGGAGGAGTGAACAGAAAGCCTGACAGAGAAAGATGTTAGTTGGCCGGCTTTAGAAGCCGTATTGCATATTGATCGTGCTATCTTTATGGTTCCTGGGTTTTGTACAGCATTGTTGTATATTCCAATGGTAGTAGGACTTGCTGAGCCAGCCATATGGTTATTGCTGACAATTTATTGCTGTTGGTATTGAATTCGACCTCTACACCTCACAGTAGAAGGGGAACGACTAAGTAGTAAGGTATTGAATTCGTACGTGTAGCATTATTATTAAAAAGGGAGATTGTCAGCTCGCCTTCGTGTTACGCTTTGTGAAGGACGTTTACAAGTGTCACCTTTTTTTTTTAATTTTCCTCGCATGAGGTTGATTTGGCCCCCGTCCAAACCCGGCTCTGGTCAAAACCACATGTCCCAACACAAGAAGACCCAATGACACCATGTGTCATTGTAGTGGTCTTCCGTGTTTTCACACAAAGGACCTCATGACATAAATGTCACTACTGGTCCCTGTGTGTAGACACATGATCCTAGCCAAAAGCCGGATATTAGGCCGTTGGGTTTGCTAGGAGCATTATAAATGCTCAAGAAGGAATTATAAGTGGTGATTTGGTTTTGATTAAGGGGGAAAGTATAAAAAAATGGTTTAAGAAATAAGAATGGATGTGAATAAAGACTATTTGTCTTGCTAAAAGGGAGATAAAATGAGTGAAATAATACTTTGATCAAAGGGAGGAGACTCTGAATATTAAGGTCAGGGGAGGAAAGTGCTTAATTACACTTAAGTATATTTGGTGAGTTGGTAATTATGGTTTAGAAAATGTACATATAAGAATTGTATAGCAAGCTTTAGAGAAGACAATATAAGGTTAAGTCAAATTATGCAAAGGGAGACAACGATTAATTACCTCCCTTATATGATTAAGTGAGTTGAGAGAAAAAAAAAAATATGCAAGTGAAAAGTTTACCAGGACAACGGATGACACTTCACTGAGTTGTTTACACAGCGGATAAGCGTGAACATATTCCAGCTGAGTGGAGAATAGGAGGAACCAATGAATTTACAGTAAACAAGGACAGATCAGCTGATAATGATTTTTATTTAACGACGCTTACAACTAAGTGAGCGCAGGATAATGAGAAATGAAGCTGAAGCTACAAAATTGACTATGAGGTGGATAAAATGAGACTAAGTAAGCACCTGAGAAGATTTAAGAAGAATATGGATTTAATAGCCGTGCTTGGCTATTGTGTAATGAACTTTGCAATACTGACTGTTACAAGTAACATGAGTAAGAAATTGAAGGGTGATTGTATTTACAGAATGAAACATGCGCTCTCTAGCAGGTATAAGTATGAGGATACTGCAACAGGTGTACCCAATGTGCTAATTGGCATATATGAATTTTAAGATGATGGTATTTTGATTAATATGAGTCAAATCTGACAGGATTAGTAGAGGAGAGAAAATAACTCAGGAAAGAGTTGATGAAAGGCTTGGGAGAAGCCAGAATAAATAGAATAGCCTTAAGGGAAGAAAATAGGTATAAACCATATCTGATAATGTTCTCAGGTAGAGAGCTATATATATATATGCATAGGTACATGAATGTGCCCAGGAGGAATGGGACATACAAGAGACAGTTAGGAAATTTTTGTACCTGGAATTTGTACCACATGCCTCTGTTATGATGAACTTCTGAGATGTAAATAAAATGTTTGTTTTGATGGAACGTTTCTCAAGTTGGGTTAAGTCTCTAAAAGGTTGTTGAGTGCTAGAGTAAACAAGATACTGGATATAAAGAAAATCACCACTATACGAAGTTGTCACTAAGTAACATCACAAGGAGAGATGGAACGAGTTAGGTTGGAAGCTTGAGATATATCATCTAGGAATAGTCAGCTCTGGCGGTGATGGCCAGTATTAAGATATACTCTTACTTGGAAGATTGTCAATAGACTAAATTGACAAAATAGAAAATCCGACGACTAGGTCTGCCCCAGTCACCTAGTTCGTTGATTAACAATTAGTGCCAATATTCATATACAGGGCACACAGTCACATAAGATTACTACATGGCACTGTGACATATTACTAATTGGTGCCGCAACCAGTCCTAGGAGTTCACCACCACGGTGACATATTACTAATTGGGCCGTAACCAGCTCACGGCACTGTCACACAAGTATGTTGATTGTGTGACCTCTCGCAGTTTGATACGCGCTTAGAGGATAATGTCATGAAGGTGTAGTTATTATACTCTGACAAGCTACAATGAAGGCGAAGGAGCAGAGCGCACACCTCCCACCCTTGGAGAGCTCTGACTTTACCTCACCACTTCTTCTGTGCTTAAAAGAGCTGATAAGAGCGCAAAAAGATGATGTAACACTAGCGCCCTGCTCTGAACAACGGCGCAGAGCACAGGCCCTTACTTCGGCTGGAACATTTTACCACGAAGATTTAATTGAGTTTAAAAGAACAAGACCTAGGGACTGACAAATCGTCGTGCCATCCCTTTAAGGTCTCAGATTATGAGAGCTGGACATGTGTCGCTTTCAGGGACACACATGTCAGTAGACAAAACGACGCGCAATATAAACGCACATCACCTTAGTCCAGGGCAAAGAGTGGAAATGCGGCAATACGTCCAAAATTGTACCCACTGCCGGCCGAATAACCCAGTAGAGAGAAGGGAGCAACCCAGTGGACAGCAAAACCCACGGAAAAGTGACCGCCCCAAAGCTAGATATTCAACAAATATCTTAGGATAGGGGATCTGTCACATACTATTTGTTCTATCTCTTGTCCTCTCCATCCGTATTCAGTTACATTTGTTGTGCGTACTGCTTACGTGAAATTTCCGTGGTCGGCACATTTCTTTCTCTGCTATCAAGCAGATATTTGGCATTTTCATATCATCGTATACTTCCTTCGGTGATAATTCATCAAGTTGCTTTAACCTTCTCGGCTTTGCTAAGATAAGTCACAGGTAAAAACTCAATGAACCGGTCAGTTTTGTATTGTGACCTAACGTTGTGTTTACCTAAGGCGTGCCAGGCGATAAATCCTCCGTCTGCGGACATATTACAGACATGCACCTGGAAGACGGAATGAGGTAATAGCATCCATATAGAAGTATTACGAAGATATTACTTGAAATAAAAGTAAGAAGTTATTTGTAATCACTGACGAGAATAGTATGGAATTCTCACTTCCATATTTGGAAGACATGACCTTTCCATTAACGCATAGAAATTTCCTAGTGAAAATATTTTGAATTACCCCACCAAAACACACAGGTTTTGAGACGATTGGAGGGCAATCGAAACATAGGAAGAACAAAATTCCTGATTGGACCCTACTTAAATCGTAACAAAGTACTGCGGGGGAGGGAGCGAAGTGTAATATAACCTGACACATTAATTAGCTGGTGCAGATTGAGCTTCAAACCTAAGAAGTCCAGAAGCCTATCAGTCAGGAAAGGGAAGGTATCTGAGGTCACATTCGTGGTTTCAAACCAAAGAATCCCTGCTGACATTGAGTAACCTGTTAAAAGTCGTGGCAGGGTGTTTATTGCCTCATTAAAAGACTCAAAGGCAGTGCAACAGGCAATAGAAATGGCAGGCAGAGGGCTACATATCATAGACCAAAGCAGACTCCTAGGAAAATTCAAACTGTGGTGCCTCCAGTTCATGTTGATACATAAGTTGCTGTGGCCACTGCTTATATATGAAATAAGCACAAGTACAATGGAAGCTATAGAGCAGAAGGTCAACACCACCATGAGGAAATGGCTGGGAGTACCACCAGATCTATGAGACGAGCACTGTACTGCAAGAAGGCAAAGCATGTGCTTTCTTTCAAGTCAAAGAATGCAAAGCAGGAAAGGCAAGGCTCGCAATGATGTTGTGCGAGTCAGCAGATGACATAGTTAAGTCCATTCAGCCCACACTGAAAACTGGAAGGAAGTGGAAAAAGCTATTGGTTCTGCCCAAGAGTCGCTCAGGCTGAGGGAGGTAATCGGATACACACAGACGAACAGACGGGGATTCGGCCAAGGTGACATCCACAGGTGGTCCAAGGCATCAAACAGGGAACGCAGAGATATGATAATTCAGGAGATACGAAAAGCTGAGAATGATAAGAGAATGCAAGAAGCGGTGCAGCAGGCCCAACAAGGCCAATGAACTACATAGGAAGGAGCCCTGCAAAGGTCCTTGACATGGAATGATATATGGCATATGGCGCCTCTTAGACTCAGCTTCATTATCCGATCAATATATATGCACGTGACATGTTCGACGATTTTCAGGATTTTTTGCATCGTGGGTTTATGTTAACACCCAATCAGTTTTCACTTGTTTGGTGCAACACTTGAACAACTCTCCTGTAAGCATATTGAAGAGGAACCCGCAACAGTATAGATAATATTTTCTTGATTACAGACGCAACAAAATGCCGATATACGTTCGTTTTGTTGATTATCTGCAATAAAGACATTGTGTTCTAAATATATGACTCTATAAATCGTATCAGACCTATGTTTTTTCAGCTTATAAAGAATAATATCCCTGTTTAAATCATATGGGTTATAATTAATATATAGATTGTCTACAGTTTTATATAATACTAGCAGATATACCCGGCGTTGTCCGAGTTATAAAAAAAAAGTAACTGAACTTCTAATAGCGTTTTTTTCGTTAGTTAAAAAAATGATAAGACTTGGTTAATTAGTTGTGTACAAAATATCCCCCGAAGTAGCCCAAAATATCGCCTACAGTAGTCCAAAACATCTCTTGGTAGCCATTAAATAGCCCAAAAATCCTCCCAAAGCCGCCCAATATATCGCCCAAAGTTGTCCGAAGTAGCCCAAAGTCGTTCAATGTTAGATAATATGTTTAATTGCCAATATTTTATTTTGGCATTATCCCTTCTGTCCAATTCTTGTAAATATTATAAATGCAAACTTCCATATTATGGCTGTGTGTATATATGTGTTTCTTCATACTAGTCATTGTGAAGAGGGGGAAGGTAATATGAATTATTGGGGTATATGGGTTAATATTTAATTTACTTTTACTTTGACATTAGTAATATGTATAACTAGAACCTTACCAGGCATTTCAATATCCACCAAACAGTACCAACATCCTGAGCCAGCATTTTTTTTTCTTTAGACTTATTTGGTGTACTGTGTTCTCGTAGGTTTATTTGAGCTTTAGTTGCTGAAAGTGAGTCTGTTAAATTTGTTAGTTTCTGGGCAGCGTTGTTAGAGAAGACTTACAATGCTTTTCATATTGCCACCATCTCTGTGGTGAAAATAAGTATATTTTCTTTGATACTATTTCTTTTTACCATATTGGAATGTATATTGTCATCTTCTACCTTGTACCCATGTGTATGCACTGTATTGCTGTCCTTTTATATTTGTTGTATATATTTCCTGGCTGTGTTTCTGTATTTTCTGTGTCGTTTGATTTTTTAACTATTTTCTGCCAGGTGATAGAACATGTCCGGCTTCTTGAGCTCCGAGGGTGGTGTGTCCGGCTTGCACATACTGCTATTGAGTTGGTGTTGTCAGCTGATACACTATTTGATTATATCTTATTCCATCTGATTTTATTTCCAACATTTGTCTTACGAGTGACTAAATTATCGTTAATTGAGATAAATTGTTACACTACAGATAACAAAAATAAACAAATGCCCGGTGAAGAAGATTGCATCCCACGTGCAGGATTTAATGGCACTAAATTTCTTTCTGCATGTGCTGATAATACTCAGACAAATTTTCATATTTTTAGCGCATGGCCAGCAACCCTTTCGCAACTTCCAGCATTTATTTTCATGATTTCTGCTCAGAAGTTCAAAACTGCTAGTTTCTGAAGATTTTGATACATCTGTCTTGACAATTTTAGTCGAATTGTCAGCACCATCAGAGTTCGCCCTGCTTGTGTCGACGCCATCTTTGATTGAGTCACCAATGACCTTGGAGTAACTGGCGTCACATTCATCCACCTTGACCTGTTTTTGCTCTTCTTCATATTTGTTCGCAACAAAAATTGAGCAGACAAGGGCCAGAAAGTTTTCTACAAGGGCCACCAAGACAAACTGCAGTAACTTCGGCATTGTTTCGAGGCTTCTTGGCATATTATCTCTGTGAATAGATACGACAGTTAACACTATGCAGGTCTAAACTTTGCTATCAATAAAGGTTTAGGTATGAACACATGTAAATACATGGTTTTGATCTTTGGCGATTTGCGTGGCAACCGAACGCAACATTGTATAAATGGAAGGATAAACGATACACGACATGACAAAAATGTAAACAAAGCCATTAAAACTATTCTTGTTAACATCATCATTTCTTCCTACTTTCTCATTACTTAGTTTGCGCAATGAACTCATTGCAGCCACAAATTCAAAGTTGGCTATAATGGATATCAAATATTTTCTGTCTCTTGTTTTCACGATACAATCAGATCATAACTTTATGTCAAACTTTTGATGTTTCCTTTAAACTGATAGACCTAATTTTGTCCTACTCTTGATGTTTCCTTCCAACTTACACGTAATGTAATCCTGTAGATGTTTCCTTCTGATTTACAGACCTTATGTTGTCCCCTTGATGTTTCCTTCTGACTTACAGACCTAATGTTGTTCTCTTGATGTTTCCTTCTGACTTACAGACATAATGTTGTCCTCTTGATGTTTTCTTCTGACTTACAGACCTAATATTGTCCTCTTGATGTTTCCTACTGATTTACAGACCTAATGTTGTCCCCTTGATGTTTCCTTCTGACTTACAGACCTAATGTTGTCCCCTTGATGTTTCCTTCTGACTTACAGACCTAATGTTGTCTTGATGTTTCCTTCTGACTTACAGACTTAATGTTGTCCACGTATCTGTGGCCTTTTTTCAAATACAGCGGAAGACGTAGTCAACGCTTAAATAAATTACACATGCCCAAGCCTAGGCTCGACTTATTCAAGAAAAGATTAGCTTTTTCTGCTGCTCATCTGTGGAATAATCTTCCAAACGACTTAAAAAACACTCTTAGTCCATATTCATTTAATCACAGACTTTTCAAATACATCATGAGTGCAGATTATATGCCACCATAATTTAGTTATGTTCTTAAATAATTACATAACATCATATGTAGGTTTTAAAGATAATTTTGTCCTGTTTAGTATTAATTATGATAAGGTACTGTAAATCTGTGTAACTATTATTGTACTGTTACAATGTTGGGATCTTATTTTATTGTAATTTATTGTTATTATTTAAGTAATATTTAAAATACATGTGAGAATAAATGGATTCAGTATGGAAGACGAGAGAAAGAAAGGGCAGAATGTCAGACGGGCCTGCGTGCCCAATTCTAAACCCTTTGAAAATAAAGTTCGTTCGTTCGTTCGTTCTTGATGTTTCCTTCTGACTTACAGTTCTAATGTTGTATTCTTGATGTTTCCTTCTGACTTACAGACCTAATGTTGTCCTCTTTATATTTTCTTCTGACTTACAGACCTAATGTTTCCCTCTCGATAGTTCCTTCTGACTTACAGACCTAACATTGTCCTCCTCTTAATGTTTCCTTCTAACTTACAGACCTAATGTTCTCCTCGCTTGATTTTTTCCTTCCAAGTTACAGACCTAATGTTGTCCTCTGCATGATGTTTCCTTCTGTTAGACGGGCCTGCGCGCCCAATTCTTTACCCTTCGAAAATAAAGTTCGTTCGTTCGTTCGTTCGTTCCAATATAACAGACATAATGTAGTCCTTTTTCCCCCGTTGCCTTAAACCTCCCTATTAAATTTTCTCAACACATATTATCATTATATGTCCAAAATATTTTACTTGTCAAATTTTTATCGTTATTTTTATAAGTGTTTCCATTCCAGATTATTTTTCAGGATTTCTGTCCTTGTTGTCATCTGTTTCATTGAAATGATTCAAATTCTTCACTTTCTCACATTTCAAAGACCTTAATTCTTTTTCTAAATGCCTTACCAGGTTTAACGAAAAAGACTGAACTTACACATTTGATCTCTTATCTTGTCAATCTTGCGATTTTGCTGCCAATCTTCTAGGTCGTCTCAGTTCACACATGTTTTTTAAGTAGTCATAATGATCCTTTTATAGAACAAGCTGTCTTTAGTGTCCGACTTGCGCATGTCATAGAAATCATTTCTGATTCGGATTTTGTTGTTGTTTTATTTCATATGCCGTTTACACTGACATTTACCCATACGCTTGTAGATACACCATATCATCTCATCTCAACCTGTAACCCGTCATGGGTCGTAAAGATGCCATGGCTGAAGCATCAGCAGACAGGGTCCTCCACTGCTATCTATCCTCAGCAATGCGTACAAGTGTGGAAAAACCGTGCCCTGCCCATTCTTTGATATTATCAGCCCAGGATTTTCTTTGCCTTCCTCTTCTCCGTTTAGCTTCGACTGTTCACTGGAGGATCGTTTTCGAAAGAGTCATGACGAGGTACATGCCCAAACCAGGCAAGCTTTCGACGTTTCACTACTGACAAAAGTGGTTCTTGGTCGCCTGCATGCGTGTTTATTTTCTCTGTAACATAGACATTTGTTTTGTGCTCTTTATAGCAAATGTGCAAAGTTCTACTATAACATTTATACTCGAAAGCCTGAATTCTTCGCTCCGTTTCTGCAGTGAGTGTCCAGCCCTCACACACATACAAGAGAATAGATACTACAAGTGATTCGTATAATTTGATCTTCACAGGAAAACTGATGTTACTTTTCCAGATCACATTCAGCCTTGTCATGGCAGCTGAGGTCATATCAAGTCTTGTCTTGATTTCTTTGCTTGATCTTCCATCACTACATATAGTGGACCCCAGATATTTAAAGGTGTTCACTTCTTCTAACGTTTGACCATTTAACGTAATGTTGGTCGGAAGCTGTTTCTGATGGCTATTCACCAATATCTTGTTTCTTCTATATTAATTTCCATCCCATACGTTCTTGTTACTTTCTCCAGTATAGAGGTAAGGTCTTGAAGTTCTGATTCTGTTCCAGCTACAAGATCGATATCATCAGCAAAAGGTAGATTGCAAAGAGGTCGACCTGCAATCGATAATACACCATCTGCATTCTACTTATTCTTCTTTTCACATATATTTCTCTGATAAAGTGTCCTCTAGTCTGTCCCAATGTTTCTCTTATCGCTATACAGTTTCTTCTTCTAACGCAGCATTTCTCAATCTTTTTATTCTGGAGGAAATAATTTTGGGTCATGCTTTATAGAAAAATTTTATATTTACAGCTTTACGTTAACGCGATCAATAAGTTGTAAATATAATAATCCAGTAAAAATTGTCGATGCTTATTTGGGTAGAGAATGATTTTTTTTTTCTTCTGTGAATCCATTTCTTTTGACCAACTTATTAGCCTACACTTTTATGTGTGGTTCTCCCCTCCCCACAAAGGATATCAGCTCTAATATAAGTCAGTAGTATCTTCTTCTTTGATCCTTAGCCGCTGACTGTCAAAGCAGTCAGTGGCCATCACGCCTGGTGGCTTCTTGTAAGGCAGCAACAAATTGCTTCCACTTTGCATATTTTGACGCACATTTTACAAAAATCGATATGGCTATTTAATATGGGAAAAATATAGACATTCATTCATTTGTGTATGAAAATGCTGTCTATGGTAAAAGCGAGATAATCCATGTTTGATTCACACTTTTGATTATAGGAGTAATCGTTCTGGATATTGATCCAGCGCAAGGATATTGCGCTTGCGTTTGTACTTATTTTTTAGGGCCAGAAAATATATTAATTTGCTTATTGTGTTTATGGCCTGAATTCATATGTATTACATATTATTAGTACAAGTAGAATCAGTCCTATATTGTATATTTTGGATGGGTAGGAGGGACTAGATTCTTGCTAGCGGAAGTATGAGTTGTCTTGACAAGTCGTGATGAGTTCCGATGTACTGCTTACAAATGGCGGGGTACGTTTTTCTAGAGCTGGTCCTTTCGTCAGAAAAAAATGTCTCACGAAGTGGTTTTTCTTCTGAAGGAGATGGTGTCTCTACGATAGTTTGTGTTTGAGACTCTCCTTATGTCAGTATATAGATGATTCGGACTCCAGGTAAACCCAGCTCCTATTTTTGATGATCTCTCGTTCATTAACTCTATCGATTTTGGGTCGTGAGCGATTTCGATTCATAGCCTGTCTTCGAAAGTCGTCGTCACGAGATGTTTTTTCCCAGCTCACATGTCGCTGCATTGTACTGCATCGGTTGATGCATGTACCAAGGACCATTACTTGCTACTTTGTTAAATGAACTAGGTTTGGAAAACCTTTATTATCTAGAGGATATTTTTGAGGACATTATTTATACTTCGGCAGACGTGTCTGTCTTGCTGAAGTCAAACTAAGGAGAGTGAACTGATCTCATACATCTGGTTATCTCCTGGCTGTTATAGAAAAGGATGGAGTTTTTCACCTGACTACATTTACAGCACTATGAAATATAACATGCATCTGACTCATCATTGTAATGCTGTCTACCGTCTATTGCTGTATTGAATGTTGCTGTGATAATGACTGTTTGATGTGCCTACATATTCGCGTAACCATTTTGTCACTGTGGCGTCCACAATAAATAATGAAGAAAAACGTCAACGGCTGTTACAAGAATCATTGACTTTATACGTCGTGAGTTTACTGACGTCCTATGTGGATTGCCCTGTTATTTTTGTATGAACATTGTTTTGACTGAACACATCTGCACACTACACAAAACCAGACATGCGGATACCATCCATCATCATATGGCATCACGCATCATTTGGTGGCCATAAGCTGGTTTGATTCTGGTACCAGCAAACACGGGGTCCCTTACCCACTTCATTTTCAACAAGAATTCATCAGCATCCTTCAAGAAATTAACATTCTTCAATACAGTCAACATCTTCAAAATTTTCAAAGTACTCGGCGTTGCCCGGTAAAAGTCAAAATTTCAACTTTTTGACGGAAACAAGAATTTGACAGTACCCGGCGTTGTTACATGTTGCCGGATAACTCGGACTGCTGTTATCTTTTACGCAAGTCAAGCAAGTTGCTGCTGTCAAGGTTCCAGTGCTGTCGTTTTTGTGAAGGTCAAGTGCCGGTTGAAACGGGTTGTTTTCTGAAGAAGGCCAAGTACCGATTTCCATCAACTTACTTTTGGATTAGAAGGTCAAGTGCCGAAACAACTCAACACACAGTATTTCAGAAGCTCTTGTACCATCGTGTTAGCAGTGGAAGCAGTTCAGATGTGCCATCATCGTTGGAGCTTCGCTCTTTAGGACGTTGATTGACATCCGTTTTTCTGCTGTTCGACGATTGGAAGCCTATAAGTTAAGTGGCCTGTTTGTATGTAAACTGTGCCCTTATACTTCTGCTGAGTCTTCTGTGTATCATCTCATTCTATATGTTATATGTTTATATGTTATTTGTATATTTATATGTTTATATTTCAGCGGGTTCTCGGTTGGGTGGTGTCTCCGTTAGATTATGCCACGTCATAGAGGTCGTCTATTGTGAGCGTTTTCTGTAGGGTTTGCAAATTTCCGATACTGGAATTTGCTAAGCGACTTCTGTTGCTATTTATGTTAGCTGTGATGACATGTTTTAATATTGTTTTCGTTATTATTTCGCATTCTTTAGTTTTGTTTTGATTTGTTTGTATTTGTTAGCCTACTCTTGTCTATAATTTAGTTTCATACAACATTTTTGTTTATACACTGTGGTGTCATGTATTTTGTTTAATCTATCGCAGATATCGTCACATTTTTTGTGATATTTCATTAATTTCTGCTTTATTTTTAGTTGATTTCTGCGAAAGTTTTTGTATTGTTGCTGATCTTTGTTATTGTTTACATTGTTATTGTTTACATTGTTTGTATTGTTTACATTTTCAATGTTTACATTCTGCATGTGTTTACATAGTCATTGTTTACAGTTATAGTAATTAGTTAATGGGCTATGCTAATGCACTGTTACTACTACACTGATGATAAATGAATGATGAATAGTGTCGTGCACTATTGAATGAGAAGTGCACTTATGATCAAGAATTGATTGTTGATATTTCATATACAAGTTCTTTGATTGGAGACTTGTTTCCCACAGAGACTGGGATAATATAAGGTGATGTGAATATACAAGTGCTTAATTAAGACTTGTTACACTTAGGTTTGAAATAAATTAGTTAATTATTTCAGGTTTTGGACTTATATATTACTCATCATGTCTACATTTGAGCACTTTATTGAGCAGGGTAAATTGCTTGGGAAGACTGGTGATAAGTTAGAAGAATTTGCAACTGCTCGATATGATAAAGCAATGGAAGCTGAACAAAAGAAACTGCAGATGGAAGCTGAACAAAAGAAACTGCAGATGCAGGTGGATGAAAAAAGATTCCAAATGGAAATGGAAAAACAAAAAAGGGCATCAGAAGCTGAGGAAAGAAAGCTACAGCTAGAGGCTGAGAATAAAAGACTTGAAAAAGAAGCTGAGAATAAAAGACTTGAAAAAGAAGCTGAAAATGAAAGACTTCAAAAAAGAGGCTCAGGCTGAGGAAAGAAGATTACAGAGAGAGTCTGATGAGAGGAAAGAGAAAGCAAAAATGGAACATGAAGAAAAGGTCTTAGCTTTAGAGTTGGAAAAATTGAAATTGACGAGCATGAGTAATGGTAATGATTCAAACAAGGGTTCATCTTCTGGTAAGGCTAATAATGATACTTTTAAGATTAAGTTACCAACATTTAGTCCTTCCAGTGATGACATAATGTTCTATCTGGACAGATTTGAACAAGCATGTACAGCTCATAACATAGACAAAGCAAAATATGTTTATCAGTTATCAGGGATACTGACAGGTAAAGCTCTAAGTATATTAAATATGGTGGATGAACCTGACAAGAACAATTATGAGGTTGTCAGGGCCGCTTTGTTAAAGAAATATCAGCTTAACGAAGACGGCTATCGTCTACAATTTAAAAACATGTTACCTGAAAATGGAGTTGAATTCTCCGAGTTTATTGCAAGAATACGCATTACTTTCTCACGATGGGTTGAACTATCTAAGACGGAAAAAACTTATGAAGGACTTATGGACTTAATACTTAGAGACAAAGTCATGTCGTCTGTCAATGAGTCTTTCCTTGCTTTCCTTCATGAACGTAAACCTAAAACAATAAAAGAAATGGAAGATTTCTGTTGCCAATACGTAACTGCGCACCCACATATAACCATGGGTAACTCTAAGGTGAAAGAAGGTTTACCAGTTGCTTCGGCAGCTCCGTATGGCCAAAACTTTGCTCGTAGATTCCAACAAAATTTTGATAGAAAGAGTAGCGGTAATTTCTGTCAAAATCATGGAAATCAATTTCATGGTGATTCTTCTTCGAAGAATTGGAGACAACCTGATAGTACTCGTTACTATCACCCTAATAATTATAAGCATTTCAAAAGAGGATATGGTAATAGAGGTTATTCCTGCCGAAGACCTCAGAACCAAACAAATAGATGTTCGCATCAATGTGAACATGATAGTAATCGTGGAAACTGGAATTCGAACCAGGATAACAATTACAATAGAGACAATAATAACTGCAGAGATAATAATAACTTGATAACTTCAGAGGTAATAATAGTCGGGGTAGATCTCAACACAAAAAAAAGAGATATCAGCAGGCTAATGCTGTACAACAGGAAACTGAGGGAGCCTGTAATCATGTTGTTGATAGTAAAAACTTTGACGCTGTCACTGGTTCTGCTTTTGACTTTGAGAGAGCAAACAAATGCCCCCAATGCAGTACTTTATTCGAACCGGGTACCATAACTACTTTGAGTTGTGGTCACCCACTTCCCGCTCTTCCTGCTGCTGTTGCGCATGACGGGAGGGGTTCTTTAATCCTACATAAGGGTCTTGTTAATGATACTCCGGTCTCACTACTTTTCGATTCCGGATGCACCACTATTGGTGTTAGACAATCGCTTGTAGATCCATCTTGTGCTACAGGAAGGGTTATTAAATGTGTCACATTTGGCGGCACTCTAGAAAAATATCCTACTGCTGTAATTCGCATTGCCACTCCTTTCTTTACTGGAGATGTGCATGCTTGTCTCTTACCTAATCCTATTGCGGACCTTATTATTGGTCGTATTCACGGAGTTAGGGAGTGTACCCCACAGCAGATTGCTGCTTGGGAAGATAATAACATGCAAGCTACAAATGCAGTAGTTACAAGAGCACAAGCTCTACAAACACCCGAAACTTCACTGAATAGTGATAATGAAGTTGATAGCCAAGATAGTCACTTAGTAATCACTCGTGACTCTTTCATAAAATTGCAAGAAGAAGATCCTTCTTTAAAAAAATTCTTCGTTCTTGCGAAGAAAGGTGATCCGAATCAGGATACAAATAGAAAATCTTGGATTGCAATGAGAAACGGCGTACTTGTACGTATGGTACAAGATTCGACTACGTCGGCACATTCGCAAATTCTTGTCCCAAGAGCATGAGAGTCCAAATATTACAACATGCTCATGACTCGCAATGTGCTGGACATATGGGTTTTGCCCGTACGAAGTCGAGAGTCCTTGCGGCTTTCTTTTGGCCTTTTGTCAATAAGGACATTCGTATTTACTGCCGATCATGCAAGGTATGTCAGGAGGTCAAATCTAGAGGACCACGACATGCTGCGCCTATCCAGGCTGCTGACATTCCTATTCGGCCGTTTCAGAAAATGGCCATAGATATTATTGGCCCTTTTAAGGTCAAGTCGGCCAGAGGACATCAGTTTATCCTTACATGTGTCGATATGTGCACACGTTGGCCAGAGGCTATTCCTCTTAAGAGCATATCTACTACAGATATCGCAGATGCTCTTTGGTTGATATTTTCTCGCTTGGGGTTCCCCAGAGAAATATTGTCAGACCATGGCATTCAACTCATATCTGACACTATGTCACAGGTAATGTCTACCTTACATATTGAACGATCTCTCAGTAGTATCTACCATCCTATGTCTAATGGGTTAGTTGAGCGTCTGAATAGAACGCTCAAGACTTTGCTTGGTAAGATAACTGAAGATCATCCTCAAGATTGGGACAGGGTTTTACCCGCGGCTCTCTTTGCCTATAGAGAAGTCCCTAATGAACACACAGGATTTTCTCCCTTCGAACTTGTCTTTGGCGCGCGTCCACGCGGCCCTATGTCTTTATTACACGATCTCATCACTGCCGATGATATTAGCGATGAAACTCAATCCTCATATGAGTATGTCATTGCTCTTAGACAAAAGATCATTGAGGCATGTAAGCTAGCAACTGCTTCATCAGAAATTGCTAAAGAGAAGGCAAGGCAGTTTGCTAACAAGAATAGATGTCTACGACAACTTTGTCCAGGTGACAAAGCATTCGTCCTACTCCCCAGTAGGGAAAATAGACTTCTTATTGCATGGAAAGGTCCGTATGCAATAGTCTCTCGGATTTCCGATGTTGACTATGTGGTCGATATTGATGGAAAGCATAAAACTTTCCACATAAACATGCTTTCGGAATTTCACGAACGTCCGGACTATTTGCTGCCTATTTTCCAGGCAACGGATGATGCTCCTGCACCTCACGGTCATTATTCATCCCTGTCTGTCATTCAGGATGAGGAAGCTACCTTCTCTGATGTCAACCTTCCCCTTCCAGTGGTTCCATTACATTCCACGGAATCTTGGAAAAACGTTTCTGTTTCTCCTAATCTTTCTGGTGACGAACATCGACGAGACTTGTCGATGTTACAAACATTTCAGGATGTTCTCACTGACATTCCTGGACACACAGATGTCATAGAACATGACATAATTCTTACCGACAATAATCCAATTAGGGTTAGGCCGTATCCTATTCCTATACACTTTCAGTCGCAAGTGGAAAAGGAATTGGATGAAATGATTCAATTAAATATAATTGAACCATCGACTTCACCATATTCTTCTTCCATGGTTATTGTCCGGAAGAAGGATAAGAACATACGAATTTGCGTTGATTATCGCAAATTGAATCAGGTCACAAAGTTCGACGCTGAAACCGATGCCTTTGTTAGAAGATCTACTGATTAGACTTTCTAATTCTAGATTCTTCACTAAACTTGACTTGTCTAAAGGTTATTGGCAAGTGCCTTTAGCAGAGCATGCCAAACCTCTTACTGCTTTTTCTACACCTAGGGGTCTATTTCAATGGAATGTTATGCCTTTTGGTCTCATGAACGCCCCTGCCACTTTCGTTCGCATGATGCGTCGAATTCTGTCACATCGTTCGGATGTCATCGCATACTTAGATGACATCTGTCTCTTCAGTGATACCTGGGAAGATCACTATTTAGGGTTATATGACTTACTGTCCACTCTACGTGAGAATAATTTGACAGCAAAACCTTCTAAAGCTTTTGTTGGTTTTGGTGAAATCTCTTTCCTGGGTCATCGTGTTGGTCATGGTCTCTTGAAGACAGAAGACCACAATACTTCCAAAATACTGAACATCTCTGTTCCTAAAACGAAGAAACAAGTTAGGAGTCTCTTAGGTTTAATTCAATTTTATGGGAGATTTATTCCAAATTTATCTTCGATCATGGCACCTCTCTCAACATTGTTGAAGAAAGGTTCGCCGAATCTGGTCCGTTGGTCTGAAGAATGCCAATCTTCACTAGACCAAATCAAGAATATATTTTCTTCTCCTCCCATCTTAAGATTACCTACTCTTGATAGGACTTTTGTTCTTCGGAGTGATGCTTCATTCACTGGGGTTGGAGCAGCACTGATGCAAGAATATGCAAATACTCTGGCATCTGTTATGTTTACATTTCTAGAAAAAAACTAAATGCGGCACAGAGAGGAAACTACTCGGTTTTAGTCCGTGAGTTTTAGCGATGGTTTGGTCAATTCTAAAGCTACAAAGATTCCTCCTGGGCGCACATTTCATTCTAGAGACTGATCAGAAAGCTCTTACAGCTATTCAGACTAAGAATTTGAAGAGTTCGAGATCCACTCGATATGCTATAGCTCTTCAACCTTTTCACTTCACGGTACGAGCTATCCGTGGTGCGGATAATGTGATGGCTGACATTGTGTCTAGATGCCCACATGACTCCAACTAATACTTCTGTCCTATATTTCCATATATTACAGAGTCATAACACACCTATATTTCTACAATAGATTAGCACATCTGTACTTACTCTATATGTACACTATCGTGCTTTGTTGTCATCTTCTTCTGTTCGTTTTTTAAGATGATAGAGGAGGACTGAGTAGTTAATATAAGGGCCGTTAGTTTACTAACCAGCCACAATTATTAATAATGTATTGTACCTTATGAAGCATATTAGTTATTAATGTAGGCAATTTTATTGCTTTGTAACCCTTCTTCAGGAATGTCATTGTTGAGCTGAGGGACGTTACCTTTACTAGTATCAAAGCATGACGAGTTCTTGATTGTGTACTTTACACTAGGAATACCCAGAGCATATGTCCTGGATCGTCATGTAGTTTAACTTTACTATGTACTTATGTCATTACATGTCAAAGAATGTACTATTTAAATTTTCCTATCAGATTTGTACATCCATTTTTAAAGACAATATTAGAGTATGCTGTTTAATGATGATGATAGTAACTTGCATACGTATATTGTGTTTACATGCTAACGTGATGTGTGTTGGTGACACCTCCCCGATGTGAATATTTTTTGAGACATATTTATTTTTCTGTTGAGGTATATCCTCACCAGACACTCTATAATTAGCCTATTTTTTGGCAATTTAGTTAATTATCAGCGCATAATTCGTGCGTTTTGAGCCGCTTATCGCATGCTCTTTGATATTGAAAAAAAAAATATGTTCCACATTTTTTTTTTCTCGGGAGGAGGTGGTGATATGTTGCGTGATAAATTCTCGCAACATCGTTTTATTTCAATATCTATTTTATAACGCAAGGGCAACAACTGCTTGAAATTTATAGTCACTTTTCTCGGTAAGCATTTGTCTTCTCGCGTTGGTATCGAATGCAGTTAAGTTTGAGCTGTGGTCATTTTGCGCTGGACTGCGCATGACTTGTCTTGCTTCTTGGTCGATCGGTTTCCGCCCACCACTAGTGGAGTGAGCGATTTGGAATGGCGAAAGAGATGCCTCGTTGAAGAGGGGATCTCCGCTATTTTTTTGTTCTGTCAGGGATGTGTAGTCCTCTTATGGATATTTCGTTTATTCGAGATAATACCTCTAGTGTATTTGCACATGCCGGGAGGCGTGATATTTCTGTATTTCTTGAAAGCAAGGTAAATTGACTTTTTCATTAACTCTATCGATTTTGGGTCGTGAGCGATTTCGATTCATAGCCTGTCTTCGAAAGTCGTCGTCACGAGATGTTTTTTCCCAGCTCACATGTCGCTGCATTGTACTGCATCGGTTGATGCATGTACCAAGGACCATTACTTGCTACTTTGTTAAATGAACTAGGTTTGGAAAACCTTTATTATCTAGAGGATATTTTTGAGGACATTATTTATACTTCGGCAGACGTGTCTGTCTTGCTGAAGTCAGACTAAGGAGAGTGAACTGATCTCATACATCTGGTTATCTCCTGGCTGTTATAGAAAAGGATGGAGTTTTTCACCTGACTACATTTACAGCACTATGAAATAGAACATGCATCTGACTCATCATTGTAATGCTGTCTACCGTCTATTGCTGTATTGAATGTTGCTGTGATAATGACTGTTTGATGTGCCTACATATTCGCGTAACCATTTTGTCACTGTGGCGTCCACAATAAATAATGAAGAAAAACGTCAACGGCTGTTACAAGAATCATTGACTTTATACGTCGTGAGTTTACTGACGTCCTATGTGGATTGCCCTGTTATTTTTGTATGAACATTGTTTTGACTGAACACATCTGCACACCACACAAAACCAGACATGCGGATACCATCCATCATCATATGGCATCACGCATCATTTGGTGGCCATAAGCTGGTTTGATTCTGGTACCAGCAAACACGGGGTCCCTTACCCACTTCATTTTCAACAAGAATTCATCAGCATCCTTCAAGAAATTAACATTCTTCAATACAGTCAACATCTTCAAAAATTTTCAAAGTACTCGGCGTTGCCCGGTAAAAGTCAAAATTTCAACTTTTTTGACGGAAACAAGAATTTGACAGTACCCGGCGTTGTTACATGTTGCCGGATAACTCGGACTGCTGTTATCTTTTACGCAAGTCAAGCAAGTTGCTGCTGTCAAGGTTCCAGTGCTGTCGTTTTTGTGAAGGTCAAGTGCCGGTTGAAACGGGTTGTTTTCTGAAGAAGGCCAAGTACCGATTTCCATCAACTTACTTTTGGATTAGAAGGTCAAGTGCCGAAACAACTCAACACACAGTATTTCAGAAGCTCTTGTACCATCGTGTTAGCAGTGGAAGCAGTTCAGATGTGCCATCATCGTTGGAGCTTCGCTCTTTAGGACGTTGATTGACATCCGTTTTTTCTGCTGTTCTACGATTGGAAGCCTATAAGTTAAGTGGCCTGTTTGTATGTAAACTGTGCCCTTATACTTCTGCTGAGTCTTCTGTGTATCATCTCATTCTATATGTTATATGTTTATATGTTATTCGTATATTTATATGTTTATATTTCAGCGGGTTCTCGGTTGGGTGGTGTCTCCGTTAGATTATGCCACGTCATAGAGGTCGTCTATTGTGAGCGTTTTTTGTAGGGTTTGCAAATTTCCAATACTGGAATTTGCTAAGCGACTTCTGTTGCTATTTATGTTAGCTGTGATGACATGTTTTAATATTGTTTTCGTTATTATTTCGCATTCTTTAGTTTTGTTTTGATTTGTTTGTATTTGTTAGCCTACTCTTGTCTATAATTTAGTTTCATACAACATTTTTGTTTATACACTGTGGTGTCATGTATTTTGTTTAATTCTATCGCAGATATCGTCACATTTTTTGTGATATTTCATTAATTTCTGCTTTATTTTTAGTTGATTTCTGCGAACGTTTTTGTATTGTTGCTGATCTTTGTTATTGTTTACATTGTTATTGTTTACATTGTTTGTATTGTTTACATTTTCAATGTTTACATTCTGCATGTGTTTACATAGTCATTGTTTACAGTTATAGTAATTAGTTAATGGGCTATGCTAATGCACTGTTACTACTACACTGATGATAAATGAATGATGAATAGTGTCGTGCACTATTGAATGAGAAGTGCACTTATGATCAAGAATTGATTGTTGATATTTCATATACAAGTTCTTTGATTGGAGACTTGTTTCCCACAGAGACTGGGATAATATAAGGTGATGTGAATATACAAGTGCTTAATTAAGACTTGTTACACTTAGGTTTGAAATAAATTAGTTAATTATTTCAGGTTTTGGACTTATATATTACTCATCATGTCTACATTTGAGCACTTTATTGAGCAGGGTAAATTGCTTGGGAAGACTGGTGATAAGTTAGAAGAATTTGCAACTGCTCGATATGATAAAGCAATGGAAGCTGAACAAAAGAAACTGCAGATGGAAGCTGAACAAAAAAAAACTGCAGATGCAGGTGGATGAAAAGAGATTCCAAATGGAAATGGAAAAACAAAAAAGGGAATCAGAAGCTGAGGAAAGAAAACTCCAGCTAGAAGCTGAGAATAAAAGACTTGAAAAAGAGGCTGAAAATAAAAGACTTGAAAAAGAAGCTGAAATGAAAGACTTCAAAAAGAGGCTCAGGCTGAGGAAAGAAGATTACAGAGAGAGTCTGATGAGAGGAAAGAGAAAGCAAAAATGGAACATGAAGAAAAGGTCTTAGCTTTAGAGTTGGAAAAATTGAAATTGACGAGCATGAGAAGAACAATTATGAGGTTGTCAGGGCCGCTTTGTTAAAGAAATATCAGCTTAACGAAGACGGCTATCGTCTACAATTTAAAAACATGTTACCTGAAAATGGAGTTGAATTCTCCGAGTTTATTGCAAGAATACGCATTACTTTCTCACGATGGGTTGAACTATCTAAGACGGAAAAAACTTATGAAGGACTTATGGACTTAATACTTAGAGACAAAGTCATGTCGTCTGTCATGAGTCTTTCCTTGCTTTCCTTCATGAACGTAAACCTAAAACAATAAAAGAAATGGAAGATTTCTGTTGCCAATACGTAACTGCGCACCCACACATAACCATGGGTAACTCTAAGGTGAAAGAAGGTTTACCAGTTGCTTCGGCAGCTCCGTATGGCCAAAACTTTGCTCGTAGATTCCAACAAAATTTTGATAGAAAGAGTAGCGGTAATTTCTGTCAAAATCATGGAAATCAATTTCATGGTGATTCTTCTTCGAAGAATTGGAGACAACCTGATAGTACTCGTTACTATCACCCTAATAATTATAGCATTTCAAAAGAGGATATGGTAATAGAGGTTATTCCTGCCGAAGACCTCAGAACCAAACAAATAGATGTTCGCATCAATGTGAACATGATAGTAATCGTGGAAACTGGAATTCGAACCAGGATAACAATTACAATAGAGACAATAATAACTGCAGAGATAATAATAACTTTGATAACTTCAGAGGTAATAATAGTCGGGGTAGATCTCAACACAAAAAAAAAGAGATATCAGCAGGCTAATGCTGTACAACAGGAAACTGAGGGAGCCTGTAATCATGTTGTTGATAGTAAAAAACTTTGACGCTGTCACTGGTTCTGCTTTTGACTTTGAGAGAGCAAACAAATGCCCCCAATGCAGTACTTTATTCGAACCGGGTACCATAACTACTTTGAGTTGTGGTCACCCACTTCCCGCTCTTCCTGCTGCTGTTGCGCATGACGGGAGGGGTTCTTTAATCTACATAAGGGTCTTGTTAATGATACTCCGGTCTCACTACTTTTCGATTCCGGATGCACCACTATTGGTGTTAGACAATCGCTTGTAGATCCATCTTGTGCTACAGGAAGGGTTATTAAATGTGTCACATTTGGCGGCACTCTAGAAAAATATCCTACTGCTGTAATTCGCATTGCCACTCCTTTCTTTACTGGAGATGTGCATGCTTGTCTCTTACCTAATCCTATTGCGGACCTTATTATTGGTCGTATTCACGGAGTTAGGGAGTGTACCCCACAGCAGATTGCTGCTTGGGAAGATAATAACATGCAAGCTACAAATGCAGTAGTTACAAGAGCACAAGCTCTACAAACACCCGAAACTTCACTGAATAGTGATAATGAAGTTGATAGCCAAGATAGTCACTTAGTAATCACTCGTGACTCTTTCATAAAATTGCAAGAAGAAGATCCTTCTTTAAAAAAATTCTTCGTTCTTGCGAAGAAAGGTGATCCGAATCAGGATACAAATAGAAAATCTTGGATTGCAATGAGAAACGGCGTACTTGTACGTATGGTACAAGATTCGACTACGTCGGCACATTCGCAAATTCTTGTTCCCAAGAGCATGAGAGTCCAAATATTACAACATGCTCATGACTCGCAATGTGCTGGACATATGGGTTTTGCCCGTACGAAGTCGAGAGTCCTTGCGGCTTTCTTTTGGCCTTTTGTCAATAAGGACATTCGTATTTACTGCCGATCATGCAAGGTATGTCAGGAGGTCAAATCTGGAGGACCACGACATGCTGCGCCTATCCAGGCTGCTGACATTCCTATTCGGCCGTTTCAGAAAATGGCCATAGATATTATTGGCCCTTTTAAGGTCAAGTCGGCCAGAGGACATCAGTTTATCCTTACATGTGTCGATATGTGCACACGTTGGCCAGAGGCTATTCCTCTTAAGAGCATATCTACTACAGATATCGCAGATGCTCTTTGGTTGATATTTTCTCGCTTGGGGTTCCCCAGAGAAATATTGTCAGACCATGGCACTCAACTCATATCTGACACTATGTCACAGGTAATGTCTACCTTACATATTGAACGATCTCTCAGTAGTATCTACCATCCTATGTCTAATGGGTTAGTTGAGCGTCTGAATAGAACGCTCAAGACTTTGCTTGGTAAGATAACTGAAGATCATCCTCAAGATTGGGACAGGGTTTTACCCGCGGCTCTCTTTGCCTATAGAGAAGTCCCTAATGAACACACAGGATTTTCTCCCTTCGAACTTGTCTTTGGCGCGCGTCCACGCGGCCCTATGTCGTTATTACACGATCTCATCACTGCCGATGATATTAGCGATGAAACTCAATCCTCATATGAGTATGTCATTGCTCTTAGACAAAAGATCATTGAGGCATGTAAGCTAGCAACTGCTTCATCAGAAATTGCTAAAGAGAAGGCAAGGCAGTTTGCTAACAAGAATAGATGTCTACGACAACTTTGTCCAGGTGACAAAGCATTCGTCCTACTCCCCAGTAGGGAAAATAGACTTCTTATTGCATGGAAAGGTCCGTATGCAATAGTCTCTCGGATTTCCGATGTTGACTATGTGGTCGATATTGATGGAAAGCATAAAAAACTTTCCACATAAACATGCTTTCGGAATTTCACGAACGTCCGGACTATTTGCTGCCTATTTTCCAGGCAACGGATGATGCTCCTGCACCTCACGGTCATTATTCATCCCTGTCTGTCATTCAGGATGAGGAAGCTACCTTCTCTGATGTCAACCTTCCCCTTCCAGTGGTTCCATTACATTCCACGGAATCTTGGAAAAACGTTTCTGTTTCTCCTAATCTTTCTGGTGACGAACATCGACGAGACTTGTCGATGTTACAAACATTTCAGGATGTTCTCACTGACATTCCTGGACACACAGATGTCATAGAACATGACATAATTCTTACCGACAATAATCCAATTAGGGTTAGGCCGTATCCTATTCCTATACACTTTCAGTCGCAAGTGGAAAAGGAATTGGATGAAATGATTCAATTAAATATAATTGAACCATCGACTTCACCATATTCTTCTTCCATGGTTATTGTCCGGAAGAAGGATAAGAACATACGAATTTGCGTTGATTATCGCAAATTGAATCAGGTCACAAAGTTCGACGCTGAACCGATGCCTTGTGTTAGAAGATCTACTGATTAGACTTTCTAATTCTAGATTCTTCACTAAACTTGACTTGTCTAAAGGTTATTGGCAAGTGCCTTTAGCAGAGCATGCCAAACCTCTTACTGCTTTTTCTACACCTAGGGGTCTATTTTCAATGGAATGTTATGCCTTTTGGTCTCATGAACGCCCCTGCCACTTTCGTTCGCATGATGCGTCGAATTCTGTCACATCGTTCGGATGTCATCGCATACTTAGATGACATCTGTCTCTTCAGTGATACCTGGGAAGATCACTATTTAGGGTTATATGACTTACTGTCCACTCTACGTGAGAATAATTTGACAGCAAAACCTTCTAAAGCTTTTGTTGGTTTTGGTGAAATCTCTTTCCTGGGTCATCGTGTTGGTCATGGTCTCTTGAAGACAGAAGACCACAATACTTCCAAAATACTGAACATCTCTGTTCCTAAAACGAAGAAACAAGTTAGGAGTCTCTTAGGTTTAATTCAATTTTATGGGAGATTTATTCCAAATTTATCTTCGATCATGGCACCTCTATCAACATTGTTGAAGAAAGGTTCGCCTAATCTGGTCCGTTGGTCTGAAGAATGCCAATCTTCACTAGACCAAATCAAGAATATATTTTCTTCTCCTCCCATCTTAAGATTACCTACTCTTGATAGGACTTTTGTTCTTCGGAGTGATGCTTCATCCACTGGGATTGGAGCAGCACTGATGCAAGAATATGCAAATACTCTGCATCCTGTTATGTACATTTCTAGAAAACTAAATGCGGCAGAGAGGAACTACTCGGTTTTAGACCGTGAGTTGTTAGCGATGGTTTGGTCAATTCTAAAAAAGCTACAAAGATTCCTCCTGGGCGCACATTTCATTCTAGAGACTGATCAGAAAGCTCTTACAGCTATTCAGACTAAGAATTTGAAGAGTTCGAGATCCACTCGATATGCTATAGCTCTTCAACCTTTTCACTTCACGGTACGAGCTATCCGTGGTGCGGATAATGTGATGGCTGACATTTTGTCTAGATGCCCACATGACTCCAACTAATACTTCTGTCCTATATTTCCATATATTACAGAGTCATAACACACCTATATTTCTACAATAGATTAGCACATCTGTACTTACTTTATATGTACACACTATCGTGCTTTGTTGTCATCTTCTTCTGTTCGTTTTTTAAGATGATAGAGGAGGACTGAGTAGTTAATATAAGGGCCGTTAGTTTACTAAACAGCCACAATTATTAATAATGTATTGTACCTTATGAAGCATATTAGTTATTAATTAGCATTATATTGCTTGTACTTTCTCAGAATGTCATTGTTGAGCTGAGGACTTACCTTACGAGTTCTAGATTGTGTACTTACCCTCGGAATACCAGAGCATATGTCCTGGATCGTCATGTAGTTTAACTTTACTATGTACATATGTCATTACATGTCAAAGAATGTACTATTTAAATTTTCCTATCAGATTTGTACATCCATTTTTAAAGACAATATTAGAGTATGCTGTTTAATGATGATTATAGTAACTTGCATACGTATATTGTGTTTACATGCTACGTGATGTGTGTTGGTGACACCTCCCCGATGTGAATATTTTTTGAGACATATTTATTTTTCTGTTGAGGTATATCCTCACCAGACACTCTATAATTAGCCTGTTGTTTGGCAAATTTAGTTATTTATCATGCCGCATATTTCGTGCGTTTTTGAGGCCGCTTATCGCATGCTCTTTTGATATTGGAAAAAAAAAATATGTTCCACATTTTTTTTTTTATCGGGAGGTCCGGTGGTGATTTTGTTGCGTGTTAAAATTCTTCCGAACATCGTTTTATTTTCAATAATCTATTTTATAACGCAAGGGCAACAACTGCTTGAAATTTATAGTCACTTTTCTCGGTAAGCATTTGTCTTCTCGCGTTGGTATCGAATGCAGTTAAGTTTGAGCGGTGGTCATTTTGCGCTGGACTGCGCATGACTTGTCTTGCTTCTTGGTCGATCGGTTTCCGCCCACCACTAGTGGAGTGAGCGATTTGGAATGGCGAAAGAGATGCCTCGTTGAAGAGGGGATCTCCGCTATTTTTTGTTCTGTCAGGGATGTGTAGTCCTCTTAATGGATATTTCGTTTATTCGAGATAATATCCTCTAGTGTTTCCCACATTGTCGGGAGGCGTGATATTTCTGTATTTCTTTGAAAGCAAGGGTAAAATTCGACTTTTTCTTTAACTCTATCGATTTTTGGGTTCGTGAGCGGATTTCGGATTCATAGCCTGCGGTTCTTCGGAATGGGTGCGTCGTTCCAACGAGATGTTTTTTACCAGCTCACATGTCGCTGCATTGTACTGCATCGGTTGATGCATGTACCAAGGACCATTACTTGCTTCTTTGTTAAATGAACTAGGTTTGGAAAACCTTTATTATCTAGAGGATATTTTTGAGGACATTATTTATACGTTCGGCAGACGTGTCTGTCTTGCTGAAGTCAAACTAAGGAGAGTGAACTGATCTCATACATCTGGTTATCTCCTGGCTGTTATAGAAAAGGATGGAGTTTTTCACCTGACTACATTTACAGCACTTTGAAATATAACATGCATCTGACTCATCATTGTAATGCTGTCTACCGTCTATTGCTGTATTGAATGTTGCTGTGATAATGACTGTTTGATGTGCCTACATATTCGCTTAACCATTTTGTCACTGTGGCGTCCACAATAAATAATGAAGAAAAACGTCAACGGCTGTTACAAGAATCATTGACTTTATACGTCGTGAGTTTACTGACTTTCTATGTGGATTGCCCTGTTATTTTTTGTTGGAGAAACTTTGTTTTGTACTGAACACATTGACAACCCACAAAACCCAGGGTCTCATTTGGATACCATCCATCAATCATATGGCATTCACGACATCACTACAAAACTCTGCCACACCACACAAGTAACTTTAGTTATTTATCGATTCGCCTTCACTGACGCGTTTAGTCAGATAGGGGAATGTGGCCATAATGTATCATGACATTGAACTTTTGATGTACTGCCCATTATTTCTGAAGGGGTCATGGAGACAAAAGAAACAATATTACAGGGATACTCAATATAATGAGCATGATGATTATGATCATGAATATTATGATTCAAACCCAAATAGGGGTTATAACAGAGGCAATAATAATTATAGAGACAATTATAACCGAGGTAGATCACAACACAAAAGACATGGTAAATCTTATTACCAGGCTAACTCTGCACAACAGGAGTTCCACGACACCGATAATCAGAATAATGATAAAAAAGACTCCAATAGTGTAGCAAATTCCGCTTTCGATTTTGCTAGAGCATCTGAGTGTTCGCAATGCAAAACATTATTCGATCCAACCACAGTGTCTACTTTAAGCTGCGGTCACCCACTTCCCGCTCTTCATGCGTCAATTGCGCATAATGGAAGGGGTGCTTTTGTCTTTAATAGGGGCCTAATAGATGGTACTCCGGTATCAATTCTTTTCGACTCGGGGTGCACTACCATTGGAGTGAGGCAATCACTCGTAAATCCTTCTCGAGCTACAGGCAATATAGTCAAATGTGTAACATTTGGTGGCACATTGGAGAAGTACTCCACTGCCATTATCAATATTGCTACGCCTTTCTTTACAGGAGAGGTGCAAGCATGTCTCTTGCCGAATCCGATCGCTGATCTTATCATCGGTCGCATTCATGGAGTGAAAGAATGCACTCCACAGCAAATTTCTAATTGGGAAAATGTTAATATGCAATCGGCTAATGCAGTAATCACTAGGGCTCAAGCTCTTAATATGCCACAATCTTCACATTCTGAAGATAATGATGCGCAGATCCAAGATGATCCCTTGGAGATTTCCCACGATTCCTTTATCAAACAGCAGGAAGATGATCCTACTCTAAAGAAATTCTTTACTCTGGCAACAAAAGGTGATCCGAATAAGGATACAAATCGTAAATCTTGGATTACGATGAAGAATGGCGTACTTGTACGTATGGTACAAGACTCCGCTAAGTCCATTCATTCTCAAATCCTTGTGCCTAAAAATATGAGAGTTAAAATCTTACAGCACGCTCATGATTCGCAGTGTGCTGGACATATGGGTTTTTCCCGTACTAAAGCTAGAGTTCTTCAATCTTTCTTTTGGCCTGCTGTGAATAAGGACATACGAATCTATTGTCGATCTTGTAAAGTATGTCAAGAGATTAAATCTAGAGGTCAACGCCATGATGCACCTATTCAGGCTGCAGACATTCCCATTCGGCCATTTCAAAAAATGGCGATAGACATCATTGGTCCATTTAAGATAAAGTCTGCTAGAGGACACCAATTTATTTTGACGTGTGTTGATATGTGCACACGTTGGCCGGAGGCTGTTCCTCTAAAGAGCATAACTACTGCTGATGTCGCAGATGCTCTTTGGTTAATATTTTCTCGTCTGGGGTTTCCAGCAGAAATATTATCCGACCATGGTACCCAACTCATATCGGATACCATGTCTCAAGTAATGTCGACTCTGAAGATAGAGAGATCGCTGAGTAGTATTTATCATCCTATGTCCAATGGGATGGTGGAACGTTTGAATAGAACTCTGAAAAACCTACTAGGTAAGATAACAGAAGATCATCCTCAGGATTGGGATAGGGTTTTACCCGCGGCTCTCTTTGCATATAGAGAGGTCGCCAACGAACATACAGGATTTTCTCCCTTTGAACTTGTCTTTGGCGCGAAACCGCGAGGTCCTATGTCCTTACTTCATGATCTTATAACTGCTGATAATATTGTCGATGACACAAAATCCTCTTATGAATATGTCATCGCACTTAGACACAAGATTATTGAAGCATGCAAATTGGCAACTGCTTCTTCTGAATTTGCGAAACAGAAGGCAAGGGAATTTGCCAATAAAAAGAGATGTTTGCGTCAACTTTGTCCAGGTGACAAAGCATTTGTCTTGCTACCTTGTAGGGAAAATAGACTTCTCATTTCTTGGAAAGGTCCGTACGATATAATATCAAAAGTTTCCGATGTTGACTATATCGTCGATATTGACGGGAAGCGTAAAACCTTCCACATCAACATGCTCACGGAATTCCATGAACGTCCTGATTATTTACAACCTGTTTTCCAGGCAACGGACGATTTTCCAGTCCAACATGGACAGTACTCATCTCTGTCAGTAATACAGGATGAGGAAACGAGTTTCTCGGATGTAAATTTACCTTTTCCACTGATTCCTCTTCACTCTAATGAATCATGGAAAGATGTTGCAATTTCTCCAGAATTATCTCCAGGAGAGCAGAAACAAGTTTCTACTATGTTAGAACAATTTCAGGATGTCCTTACTGACATTCCTGGTCAAACGGATGTCATTCAACATGACATTATTCTTACTGACCATAGTCCTATAAGAGTCAGACCGTATCCTATCCCGATACATTTTCAAGCACAGGTAGAGAAAGAGTTAGATGAGATGATAGAGTTAAAAATTATTGAACCATCCACATCAGCATATTCTTCGCCGATGGTTATAGTACGGAAAAAAGATAATAACATACGTCTTTGCGTGGATTATCGCAAATTGAATCAAGTGACTAAATTCGATGCTGAACCTATGCCTTTACTAGAAGAGCTACTTACGAGACTATCGAATTCTCACTTCTTTACTAAACTCGATTTGTCTAAGGGATATTGGCAAGTTCCACTATCCGAACACGCCAAACCGTTTACTGCTTTTTCGACGCCTAGGGGTCTATTCCAATGGAATTTCATGCCTTTCGGTCTTATGAACGCCCCTGCAACATTTGTACGCATGATGCATCGAATCCTATCTCATCGCTCAGATGTCATTGCGTATCTTGATGACATCTGTCTTTTCAGTGATACTTGGAACGATCACTATAATGGTATAAATAAACTATTGTCTATCTTACGCGAGCATAACCTGACAGCGAAACCATCGAAAGCATGTATTGGTTTTAGCGAAATATCTTTTTTAGGACACCGTGTTGGTCATGGGTTCCTAAAAACAGAAGACCATAATACAAGTAAGATACTTAACATTTCTATTCCTAAGACTAAAAAGCAAGTACGAAGTCTCTTAGGTCTAATACAATTTTATGGACGATTCATCCCGAATCTGTCCTCCATTATGTCACCTCTTTCTTCCTTGCTAAAGAAAGGGTCTCCTAATGTAGTCCATTGGACTCAAGAATGTCAATCCTCTTTGGATAAGGTTAAAACTATGTTTTCTACTTCACCTATCCTAGTATTACCTTCTAAGGATAAGACATTTATTCTTCGTAGTGACGCTTCATCCACCGGGATTGGAGCTGCACTAATGCAAGAGTACTCTGGAACTCTGCATCCTGTGATGTATATTTCTCGGAAATTAAATGCCGCAGAGAAGAATTACTCGGTCCTAGACCGTGAATTATTGGCTATGGTTTGGTCAATCCTTAAACTGCAAAGATTTCTTCTGGGCGCGCATTTCATTGTGGAAACTGACCAGAAAGCTCTTACGGCTATTCAGAGTAAAAATCTGAAGAGCGCGAGATCAACGTGATACGCGATTGCTCTACAGCCATTTCATTTTTCGGTGCGAGCTATCCGTGGGTCAGAAAATGTGATGGCAGATATTTTGTCTAGATGCCCACACGATTCATAACTGTTATACAACTTTGATACAGTTGTTTCTATGTTGAAATGTGTACACATATGTAATATATCATATATTGATTGTAACACTACTTAGCGGTTCATTGATATGTATTCACCGCTGATCTTTCAATGTTTTTCGTTTTTGATGATCATGATGTTAAGATATCTTAGATGGAATTTATGTATAAACTAATGTGAAAATTGTGTCATTGCTAATATTGTAGTATGCGTTGGTGACACCTCTCTGGAAATATTTATACTTAGAGAAGTACTTTCTCTAAGGTTATAAAACTTATGCTTATCATCTGCGCATTGTTATTGGTGCGTGGTGAGCCTATTGTATGTTGCTCCTAGATGTATTTCAAAAAAAAATGTACCATTTTTTTTTCCCGAGGGGTGTGGTAATCTGTTGCGTGCATATTTTGACGCACATTTTACAAAAATCGATATGGCTATTTAATATGGGAAAAATATAGACATTCATTCATTTGTGTATGAAAATGCTGTCTATGGTAAAAGCGAGATAATCCATGTTTGATTCACACTTTTGATTATAGGAGTAATCGTTCTGGATATTGATCCAGCGCAAGGATATTGCGCTTGCGTTTGTACTTATTTTTTAGGGCCAGAAAATATATTAATTTGCTTATTGTGTTTATGGCCTGAATTCATATGTATTACATATTATTAGTACAAGTAGAATCAGTCCTATATTGTATATTTTGGATGGGTAGGAGGGACTAGATTCTTGCTAGCGGAAGTATGAGTTGTCTTGACAAGTCGTGATGAGTTCCGATGTACTGCTTACAAATGGCGGGGTACGTTTTTCTAGAGCTGGTCCTTTCGTCAGAAAAAAATGTCTCACGAAGTGGTTTTTCTTCTGAAGGAGATGGTGTCTCTACGATAGTTTGTGTTAGAGACTCTCCTTATGTCAGTATATAGATGATTCGGACTCCAGGTAAACCCAGCTCCTATTTTTGATGATCTCTCGTCGGTTAGGCCTAGCTTGACTTTTGTGCTTTGCTATGCTAGTGTCGTGTTTTGTATCGACGAAGATGACAGATTTTCCTGCAGCGGTTATGGCTACATGAATTAACCTGATCACCGTAGAGCTGTATGGAAACATTTATGAAATCCTTTATATACCCATTATAAATTAACTCTGGCTTATATTCTCCTTCCTATGAATGAGTGAACGACAACTCAGGGAGGTAGCCATGTTGGATTTCGGTCATCATATGTTTTGATCACTGCCAAGAGAACAGATTATTTATCTTATTATCGGACAGTGACAGGGAGATCTCAATCTTGCTAGAATCCCCCTTCGTGGTTTCATAATATATACTACAAACTATGGACGTCAAGTAACTTTAGTTATTTATCGATTCGCCTTCACTGACGCGTTTAGTCAGATAGGGGAATGTGGCCATAATGTATCATGACATTGAACTTTTGATGTACTGCCCATTATCTCTGAAGGGGTCATGACTTCAGATCTGCTATGTATACCTACAAATTGATATGTCAACATACCATGATGTACTCGTATGTCCCAGTGTGTACGTCTGAATAAATTGAGTAAACAAAGATTCCAGCAGTCTGCATTGGTGCCTTGTAGACACAAGTGTATGAGTGGTTATATTGGTCAGCACACGAACAGCACACCATTCGCGTCAATCACACTCTACATTTCTACTTCATACATACACCATCCTGCGTCGGTTGAAGTGACCAAGTTTAGGGCCTGCTTCCCCTGGAGCCTTTGCCTTCCCTAACTCAGGACTAGGGTGAGTTACCCATTTACAGCTGGGTAGACTGGAGCATGCCTGATCTCAACAACACACCACTCTTCCTTACAGAGCATCCAGTGTGAGTGTGAAAGCAACTTTACAGAGAAGAAAACAAAAAAACTTTACACCATCCTTCGTGCAGTGCCCCAACTTTGGTTCATTCTTTTCATCTCAGCCTCCCCAGTTCTCTGCCAAGTTGTTTTTGGTCGGCCTTTCTGTCGCTTTCCTTCGGGGGATCCATAGCATAGCTGTTCTTGTAATGGCATCAGGGTCCCTTCTGAGGACGAGGCCAATCCAACTCCATCGTCTGCCAGCTATGATGGTGTGCATGTCCACTTGGTTACTCCGAATAAGTAGTTCTTGGTTGGTGATGGTACAGTATTAGACCAAAAGATTCGGTGAATTTTCCTTAGGCACATTGTGTGGAAAGAGGACAGTTTTGACGTGTCTTTCTGTTACTCTTCAGCATTCCGCGCCATACTGAAGCACAGACAAAGTACTACATGTCCGTAGTGAAGGTAGAAAAAACTTCAGTTCTTCCTGTTTTAAATCTACTAAATTTTTTTTTTAACCTTAACCAAGTAGGACTAAAATGTGGCATGTGCAAGAGTGAACATGGTCTTATTGCACACAACCATATGGAACTGCTCTGTCACTACCACCACTGCGAGCGGTACCATCGACCGTCGCGCAAAGTTTAAAAAACGACTTATTGTTCATCACAATCTCTCGCGTAACCCCTAGCGACCTCTTGCGGAACGCCTAGGGTTCCTTAGAACCCCGGTTGAGAAACCTTGCTGTAAAAGGTTAATGAAGACTATGCTGTTAAACTAGCGCTTTAGTGGAGCCGACTTTCTTGTCTTCCTCATGTGGACTCATTTCGGACGGACTGATTTGTAAATTGTTGAACAGATGGACCATCTCGTGTCATCTCATCTCGTGCCGTGTCAGACGACATTGGCGTAATTTCTGTGCCAAGCCTCCCATGTCTGGCGTTGCCATTGAGATCTCTTGGTGATTTCTCCCCTGCTGTTCTTTATCTCTCTGAAATGTCTTTAACGCGATGTTAATAATTGTGCCCATGCAATTAAATTTGTTTTCTTGTTTCAGATTTTCGTCTTTGGTTTTTTAATACATTGAATTAGGCAGACACTTCTTAGAGGTCACCACAACTTATATTTTCTTATTATTTAAGGTTGCTGTATACATCTTTACTTGTAGTTCTCACACTTAGATGCCAAAACTGTTTGGCGTTAAGTTAAATAAATTTTGCACGCATGCACTTGAAATAAAGTGTTAAATTGTCAACACAAAATTTACTAAATATTTACTAGTTTTTAATAATGATACCTACCCTAAGAGATTGAGGACCACTGTGTTGGCCAAAAATATGGAAACCAAAAATGAAAACCTCTCTCCGGAGTTTGGTGGAATCCAGAAGACGAAGATGATAAGGAAGGACGTAATGACCAATGGCAGCAGGATACAAACAACGTAGAAAAGCCTTCGTCTGCTCAAGGTTAGATGAATCTCTACCTGGTAATAATGACCCCATGGCAGCAGTTTTGTAGACTTGGCAGAGATGACCCAGTTGCCCTTCACGTAAGGTGTCTTGTTTAGTATGGAAGAAATGAAACGTGCATGAGATGAAAGAACACGAATAATGATGTTTGGATACTTATCATTTATCTTAGAATGCGTATATACTCGTACGTGGATACTTATTTTTTCCCCGTCAAGTACCGTGCCTGTTGGCGTAGGCGATCATGCCTTTCCACAACTTCCCGTATCCAGTACTATTTATCAATTCTGTTGTTGACTCCCTTCGCATGCTATGATGTCAGACTGACCACTGTCTCCCCTCTTTGTTGTTCTGAATCTCTTTCTCCTTCAGCCTTTTCTATTGTCACGATATATTCCAGCCTTCTTCTCATAACATGGACAAAGGAATTGGGCTGCTTCCTTGTAACCTGCTGGGAAGGTTAAGGGTGGCCGGCGTGATGCTGGCCACTTCACCCCTTGTATGCCATATGTTCGATAAAATATGGGCCTACCACCATGTTCTCAATATGCTTCAATGGGGGTGTAAAACGATCCTTTACCTTTTTTTTTCTTTAACTTTTAATAATAATAACCCCTTCCGTCATAACTGACTATGGGAATTCGCCCCTGAGGTGACAACCCTCGGCTGCTTATTTTCCTGATGTTCGTTTTGATGTTTTCTCCTCACTTCAACTTGCTGTGTTAGCTTCTTTTCTCCCAGTCTGAGGTGGCGCCGTAGAAAGCATCGCCACTTGAAGCGATCAGCAGCTTCTTGCTCTCAGGTTGCTGGATTTATGTCCAGTGCTCTCATGTCTCGCTTGCACACATCTTTGAACCTCAGCTGATGTCGCCGAATGGTTCTTTTGCAATCTTCCAGCTGTCCGTAGAAGATTTCTTTCGGAATGGGACCATCTTCCATGCAGCGGACATAGCCAAGACAGCATAGTCTGCGCTGTCTAAGCAGTGTATACATGCTTTGAAGGCCAGCACTTGACAACACTTCGACATTTGTCACTTTGTATTTCCACGAAATACCGAGGATGTGGTGTAGACACCGTAGATGGAAGGTAGTGAGCCTACGATGTTTGCTAGTGCATGTGTATATTTTGGTAAAAGTTACTTTAGTTGCTAATGTGTATGTGGACATTATAAAAGTTGCTATATTGCTAGTGCTTGTGTAGATATCATAAATGTCACTATGATTGCTAGTGTCTGTCTGTTTATACATGTCACTATGATTGCTAGCGTATGTGTAGATATTATTTTTAAAAATTACTACGATTGCTTGTATGTGTGTAGTTTTTTTGAATAACAATTACTATGATTGCTACTCTAACTGTATTTATAAAAGTTTTGTTATTGCTAATCTATGTGTAGATATGTGTAAAAGTTACTATGAATGCTGATGTATGTGTAGACATTTATAAATGTTACTATAATTGCTAGAGTTTGTGTAGGTATTTATAAAATTTGCTATGATTGCAAGTGTATATGTAGGTATTTATAAAAGTTGCTGTAATTGCAAGTGTATGTGTAGGTATTTATAAAAATTGTTATGATTGCTAGTATATGTGTAGATGTTTATGAAAGTTGCTATGAATGCTAGTGTATGTGTAGATATAAACGAAAGTTACTATGATTGCTAGTGTATGGGTAGGTATTTATAAAAGTTGCTATGATTGCTAGTGTATGTGTAGATATTTATAGAAGTTGCTATGAATGCAACTGTATGTGTAGATATTTATAAAAGTTGCTCTGATTGCAAGTGTATGTGTATATATTTATGGAAGTTGCTATAAATGCTAGTGTTTGTGAAGATATTTATAAAATTTGCCATGATTGTCAGTGTATGTGTAGATATTTATAAAAGACAGTTTGCTGTGATTGCTTCAGCATGTGAAGGTATTTGTAAAATTTGCAACGATTGCTAGTGCATATATAAAAAAAAAACAGCGAAAGGATCCCGTTACACGCCCATTGAGGCATATTGGGAATATGGTGTTAGGCCCATATTTTCTTGACCATCGGCACACTAGGGGTGATGTGGTCAGCATCACGCCGGCCACCTTAACCTTCTCAGAAGTTGCTCTGGTTCCCAACTAGGGTTGGGTCGATCCAGGAGCCGTTTGCGGCCTAAAAAAATCCCACCTCAACTGGGGATCGAACCATAGACCACTGAGCTAGGAAGCCAGTGCACTAAAACTATGCTACCGCTGCTCCATATGTGGCTATTTATAAAAGTTGCTATGATTGCTAGTGTATGGGTAGATATTTATAAAAGTTGCTATGATTGCTAGTTTATGGGTAGATATTTATAAAAGTTACTATGATTGCTAGTGTATGGGCAGATATTTATAAAAGTTACTATGATTGCTAGTGAATGGGTAGATATTTATAAAAGTTACTATGATTGCTAGTGTATGGGTAGATATTTATAAAAGTTGCTATGATTGCTAGTGTATGGGTAGATATTTATAAAAGTTACTATGATTGCTAGTGTATGGGTAAATATTTATAAAAGTTGCTATGATTGCTAGTGTATGGGTAGATATTTATAAAAGTTACTATGATTGCTAGCGTATGGGTAGATATTTATAAAAGTTGCTATGATTAAAACGAAGATGGCTGTATACCGCTCCACCTATGTCCCAGTCTTGACATATGGATGCGAGTCGTGGGCAATGACTACAACCCACAAAAGCCAGATCCAAACCTCAGAAATGAGGTATCTGAGGAAAGTGGTTGAAGTAACAAGAAGAGACATGGTCCGCAACCAGACGATCCGTCAAGGCCTAAAATCCCATCCGCTGCAGACCCAAATAGAACAGTCCCAACTAAGATGGTTTGGCCATGTCTGCAGAATGGGAGAAGATCGGCTACCACGACAAGCATGGGAAACAAAGAGCCAGGGATCCAGACCTCCAGGACGACCCAGAGTCCGCTGGGAGGACAACATTAGACAATCTTTGAAGGACCGAGGACTAGAATGGAACCAGGCCAGGAAGAAGACAGCTGATAGAATGGTCTGGCGCTCTCTCTTCCAAACCTCTACACCTCACGGTAGAAGGGGAACGACTAAGTAAGTAAGCTATGATTGCTAGTGTATGGGTAGATATTTATAAAAGTTGCTATGATTGCTAGTGTATGGGTAGATATTTATAAAAGTTGCTATGATTGCTAGTGTATGGGTAGATATTTATAAAAGTTGCTATGATTGCTAGTGTATGTGTAGATATTTACAAACGTTGTTGCGGTTGTTAATATTTTTACATTACTGAGATCTTCCTACTTTACTGAATCTTTACATTACTGAGATCTCCTTACTTTACTTAATATTTTTACATTACAGAGATTTCCTTACTTTACTTAATAGTTTTATATTACTGAGATCTTCGTACTTTAAAAAAAAAATTTTCATTACAGAGATCTCCTTAATTTACTTAATATTTTTATATTACTGAGATCTTCTTACTTTACTAAATCTTTACATTACCGAGATCTACTTACTCTACTTAATATTTTTACATTACTGAGATCGTCTTACTTTACTGAATCTTTACATTACTGAGATCTCCTTACTTTACTTAATATTTTTACATTACTGAGATTTTCTTACTTTACTTAATATTTACATTACTAAGATCGTCTTACTTTACTGAATCTTTACATTACTGAGATCTCCTTACTTTACTTAATATTTTTACATTACTGAGATTTTCTTACTTTACTTAATATTTACATTACTAAGATCTCCTTACTTTACTTAATTTTTTACATTACTTAGATCTTCTTACTTTACTGAATCGTAACATTACTGAGATCTTCTTACTTTACTTAATTTTTTTTCATTACTGAGATCTTCTTAATTTACTGAATCTTTAGATTACTGAGATCTTCTTACTTTACCTAATCTTTTTTACATTACTGAGATCTTCTTACTTTACTTCATATTTTTAAATTACTGAGTTCTTCCTACTTTACGGAATCTTTACATTCCTGAGATCTTCTTAGTTTATGGTATCTTTACGTTACAGAGATCTTCTTTCTTTACTGATATCTTCTTACTTTTTAATCTATTTACATTACTGAAATCTTCTTAATTTACGGATTCTTTAATTAATGAAATCTTCTTACTTTACTTAATATTATTACATTACTGAGATTTTCTTACTTTACTTAATCTATTTACATTACTAAGATTTGCGTACTTTATTTAATATTTTTACATTACTGAGATCTCCTTACTTTAATAATATTTTTACATTACTGAGATCTTCTTACTTTACTTAATCTTTACATTACTGAGATCTAATTACTTTATTTAATATTTTTACATTACTGAGATCTTCTTACTGTATTAAATATTCTTACATTACTGAGATCTTCTTACTTTTAAAAATCAGTTTTACATCATTGAGATATTCTTACTTAAAAAATCTTTTTTACATTATTGAGATTTTCTTTATTTACTTAATATTTTTACATTACTGGGATCTTCTTACTTTACTTAATCCTTTTACATTACTTGGATCTACTTACTTTAGTGAATTAGTGAGACCTTCTTACTTTACTTAATCTATTTACATACTGAGATCTTCTTACTTTTCTGAATCTTTACTAACTGAGATCTTCTTACTTTGCTTTACTTAATCTTTTTTACATTACCGTGATCTCCTTACTTTACTTAATATTTCTACTTTACTGTGATCTCCTTACTTTACCTAATATTTTTACATTACTATGATCTCTTTACTTTACTTAATATTTTTACATTACTGAGATCTTCTTACTTTACTGAATCTTTACATTAATTAAACCTCCTTACTTTACTTAATATTTTTACATTACTGATATCTTCTTACTTTACTGAATCTTTACATTACTGAGATCTCCTTACTGTACTTAATATTTTTAAATTATTGAGATCTTCTTACTTAACTTAATCTTTTTTACATTACTGAGATCTTCTTATATTACTGAATCTTTACATTACTGAGATCTTACTTTAATAAATCTATTTACATTACTGAGATCTTCTTTGTTTACTGAATCTATTTACATTACTGAAATCTTCTTATTTTACTGAATCTTTACATTACTGAGATCTCCTTACTTTACCTAATATTTTTACATTATTGAGATATTATTACTTTACTTATTCTATTTACATTACTAAGATCTGCTTACTTTAATTAATAATTTTACAGTACTTAGATATTCTTACTCTTTTTAATATTTTTTTACATTACTTGAGATCTTCTTACTTTACTTCATATTTTTATATTACTGAGATCTTCCTACTTTATTGAATCTTTACATTTCTGAGATCTTCTTTCTTTACATAATATTTTTACATTTATGATATCTTCTTGCTTTACTTAATCTATTTACATTACTGAAATCTTCTTAATTTACTGAATCTTTACATTAATGAAATTTTCTTACTTTACTTAAAATGTTTGCTTCACTGAGATCTTCTTACTTTACTGAATCTTTACATTACTGAGATCTCCTTACTTTACTTAATATTTTTACATTACTGAGATCTTCTTAGTTTACTGAATCTCTACATTACTGAGATCTCCTTACTTTACTTAATATTTTTACTGAAATCTTCTTACTTTTCTTAATATATTTACATTACTGAGATCTTCTAACTTTACAGAATCTTTGTTTACATTACTGAGATTTTCTTACTTTACTCAATCTATTTACATTACTAAGACCTTCTTACTTTGCTTAATATTGTTACATTACTGAGATCTTCTTACTTTACTTAATCTTTTATTCATTACTGAGTTCTTCTTACGTTACTTAATTTTTTTTATTACTTAGATCTTCTTACTTTACAGAATCTTTACATTACTGAGATCTTCTTACTTTACTTAATCCTTTTTTACGTTACTGAGTTCTTCTTTCTTTACTTAATTTTTTATATTACTTAGATCTTCTTACCCTACTGAATCTTTACATTACGAGATCTTCTTACTTTACTTAATATTTTTCCATTACTAAGATCTTCTTACTTTACTTCATATTTTTATATTACTGAGATCTTCTTGCTTTACTAAATCTTTACGTTCCTGAGATCTTCTTACATTATGGTATCTTTACATTACAGAGATTGTCTTTCTTTACAAAGTATTTTTACATTACTGATATGTTCTTACTTTACTTCATCTTTTAACATTACTGAGATCTTCTTACTTTACTGAATCTTTTTTACATTACTGAGATCTTCTTACTTTACTTTATATTTTTATATTACTGAGATCTTCTTACTTTACTGAATCTTTACATTCCTGAGATCTTCTTACTTTATGGTATCTTTACATTACAGAGATTTTCTTTCTTTACATAATATTTTTACATTACTGATATCTTCTTATGTTATATAATCTATTTACATTACAGAAATCTTCTTAATTTACTGAATCTTTACATTAATGAAATCTTCTTACTTTACTTAATATTATTACATTACTGAGATTTTCTTACTTTACTTAATCTATTTACATTACTAAGATTTGCTTACTTTATTTAATATTTTTACATTACTGAGATCTCCTTACTTTAATAATATTTTTACATTACTGAGATCTTCTTACTTTACTTAATCTGTACATTACTGAGATCTCATTACTATATTTAATATTTTTACATTACTGAGATCTTCTTACTGTACTAAATATTCTTACATTACTGAGATCTTCTTACTTTACTGAATCTTTACATTACTTAGATCTCCTTACTTTATTTAATATTTTTCACATTACTGAGATCTTCTTACTTTTTAAAATCTGTTTTACATCATTGAGATATTCTTACTTTAAAAAATCTTTTTTACATTATTGAGATCTTTTTTACTTACTTAATATTTTCACATTACTGGGATCTTCTTACTTTACTTAATCTTTTTACATTACTTGGATCTACTTACTTTAGTGAATTAGTGAGACCTTCTTACTTTACTTAATCTATTTACATACTGAGATCTTCTTACTTTACTGAATCTTTACCAACTGAGATCTTCTTACTTTGCTTTACTTAATCTTTTTGACATTACTGTGATCTCCTTACTTTACTTAATATTTTTACTTTACTGTGATCTCCTTATTTTACCTAATATTTTTACATTACTGTGATCTCTTTACTTTAGTTAATATTTTTACATTACTGAGATCTTCTTACTTTACTGAATCTTTACATTAATTAAACCTCCTTACTTTACTTAATATTTTTACATTACTGAGATCTTCTTACTTTACTGAATCTTTACATTACTGAGATCTCCTTACTCTACTTAATATTTTTAAATTATTGAGATCTTCTTACTTAACTTAATCTTTTTTACATTACTGAGATCTTCTTATATTACTGAATCTTTACATTACTGAGATCTTACTTTAATAAATCTATTTACATTACTGAGATCTTCTTTGTTTACTGAATCTATTTACATTACTGAAATCTTCTTACTTTACTGAATCTTTACATTACTGAGATCTCCTTACTTTACCTAATATTTTTACATTATTGAGATATTCTTAGTTTACTTAATATTTTTACATTACAAAGGTCTCCTTACTTTCCTCAATATTTTTACATTACTGAGATCTTCTTACTTTACTGAATCTTTACATTACTGAGATCTCCTTACTTTACTTAATATTTTTAACTCATTGAGATCTTCTTACTCATCTTAATCTTTTTTACATTACAGAGATCTTCTTATATTTCCGAATCTTTACATTACTGAGATCTCCTTACTTTACTTAATATTTTTATATTACTGAGATCTTCTTACTTTACTAAATCTTTACGTTACAGAGATCTTCTTACTTTACTGGATCTTTATATTACCGAGATCTTCTTACTTTACTGAATCTTTACTTTACTGCGATCTTCTTACTTTACTGAACCTTTTCGTTTTAAAGATCTTCTTACTTTACTTATTCTTTTTAACATTACTGAGATATTCTTACTTTACTTAATTACTTAATCTATTTACATTACTGACAATTCTTACTTTACTGAATCTTTACATTACTGAGATCTTCTTTCTTTACTGAATCTTTATATTACTGAGATCTTCTTACTTTACTGAGTATATTTACATTACTGAGATCTTCTTACTTTACTGAATCTTTACATTACTGAGATCTCCTTACTTTACTTAATATTTGTACATTACAGAGATCTTCTTACTTTACTGAATTTTTACATTACTGAGATTTCTTACTTTACTGAATCTTTACATAACTGAGCTCTTCTTAATTTTCTTAATATTTTTACATTACAGAGATCTCCTTACTTTACTGAATCTTTACATTACTGAGATCTTCTTAAAGTTAGTTGCTTATCCTTTACAGGACGTGGCAATCAACCCAAGCTTTTATTGGCTGTTTGTGATTTTTCTAGTAAATTTTTTTATTCCGTAGTTTGCCATTGGTTTCTCAACGGTACGGTGCTTATACCATTGTTAAAAATCCACACAAAGCGATCTGCTACCAAACCGCCTGCAGCAGGTTTCGAACCTGGTATATCTGGATTATGAAATTGCGATCATATCCATTAGGCCACAGACACCTTCTTAAGAGACCTTCTTACTTTACTTTATATATTTACATTACTGAGATCTTCTTACTTTACTTAATATTTTTACATGACTGAGATCTTCTTACTTTCATTCATTAATTTATTTTCCTCTTCTCTTTTTTTCGTTTACTGTCTTTTAATGTTACTTATGATATCTTCTTACTGGATAGAGATCGTGAACTCCTGTTGAGACGATTCTAAGTCGAGGTATAGTATTAGTATCTGGGGCGAAGGCGATGTAACATTCCTGGGTATCCAGTGGGTAGAGGATTAGATCGAATGAACACGAAGACTTCAAAAATTTAAATGCAATAAAAGATGCAATCCCATTGGCGTAAAGCTGGACACCACGGTCCGCCTCGACCCAGTAAGAATCGATGTCTCCAGCGTTGAGCAAAAGTAATATTGGAGACCATATTCTGAAAGGAAAACATAAATAGATTAGATAGGACGAGTAGAATATGCTTGTTCGGTCAATCAATCAATCAATACTTTTTAGCTCCCCAAGGAGCATAGGCCTTCAACAAACACATGCTAAGTCCTTCTGTCACGTGCCATATGCTGACGCTCTTCCCACGTTTTCCTCATCATTTTCACTTCTGTCTCCAGCTCTCTTCTCCATGTGTTTCTTGGTCTAACTCTGCCTCTCTTACCCTGAGGGTTCCAGAACAAGGACAGCCTTGTAATGCTATCAACATTTTTCCTATCCATCGCCAGCGTCTTCTTCTCATCCCTTGTTTCACTGGCACTTGTTTGGTTCTTGTCATCAGTTCCACATTAGTAACCTTGTCATACCATTTTAATCCTTCCATTCTTCGCAAGAATATGCCTGTTGGTTCCTGTTCAAATAATTTTTGTACAACTGTCACAACAATAACTGCAACAACAACCGCTGTTGAAGTTATTGCTTCTATCATAACAACAACGATAATAACACCATCTATGTTTTTCTACTGTTACATATCCTTCGTCTTTTTGTTGTAGCCGTGTTAAAAACCGAGTAAGACTTTTTGTTGCAACGTTGCATTTGATACGTATCTGTTTTGAAAATGATTGTACTTAATTGTGTTTCTTTGCTTGTTTTTCAAGTACTTCTTTTTTTCAAACCTTAATGCTGACTAGTGTAGGAGATCGTGTGGCTCAACTATTCATATTCTGTTCGTGAAGTCTGCTGTTGAAATCTTTCAATGTCATTATATCTCTTTCTCGTGTGCTGTCATGTGACTGCATCTATTTATGTCACAAGATTCGTGTTGTCTCAACGCCATACAGAATCTCCCACAAAGTGGCTGCTGAAGGTCATGCTAATAATCTGTTCTGCTTGTGAAGTCGACTATCTTCAATGACATATTCTACTAGTTGCCACAAATTCTATCATAGCCAGGAGTCGAGCTGATGGTGAGCTGTTAACCCCGTTTAAGTACCCCCAAGGTGAGCTGAACATATTAATATTAGCCTCCTTCAGCAAAATCCAGCCCCTGAAATTCTCGTAGCAGGACTGTTTAAATTCAACTACATAAAAAACTGCTTACGGCACATTGGATTAATTGACTGTTAAAAACGCACGTGGCGCGATGCAAAACGGTTCATTCTCATTCTTTTTTTTTCTTTTTTTTTTTTAAATTTAAGCCGCAAAATTAGTTAGCACTTTTAACACAAATGTACCCACAGTAACTTTGTACTAACCGCCGTACCGTAGTTTATACTAAACATACATACGCATTAGCCGCAGTTAATTATATTACTATTACGACACATACTACCATTATTTCTGTTACTTACTTGTCGTTGTCTAGGTGTATTTCTTTAATACCACCGTACTCGTCCGGGTTCCAGGTCACGTCTGTGTCATTCCAGAAAACTCTAAAGGTAACAAACCAATCGACGGTTCCTGTTACCTCGTCCACGCCGAATACCTGAAGGTCATTGTTTCAACAGTTAGTTCTCATCATTATAGCTCTCATCATTATAGTTCTCATCATTATAGTTATCATCATTATAGTTATCATCATTATAGTTATCATCATTACAGCTCTCATCATTGTAGTTATCATCATTATAGTTATCATCATTATAGTTATCATCATTATAGTTATCATCATTACAGCTCTCATCATTATAGTTCTCATCATTATAGCTGTCATCATTATAGTTCTCATCATTATAGTTCTCATCATTATAGTTCTCACCATTATAGCTCTCATCATTATAGCTCTCATCATTATAGCTGTCATCATTATAGTTCTCATCATTATAGTTCTCATCATTATAGTTCTCATCATTATAATTCTCATCATTATAGTTCTCATCATTATAGTTCTCATCATTATAGTTCTCATCATTATAGTTATCATCATTATAGTTATCATCATTATAGTTATCATCATTACAGCTCTCATCATTGTAGTTATCATCATTATAGTTATCATCATTATAGTTATCATCATTATAGTTATCATCATTACAGCTCTCATCATTATAGTTCTCATCATTATAGCTGTCATCATTATAGTTCTCATCATTATAGTTCTCATCATTATAGCTCTCATCATTATAGCTCTCATCATTATAGCTCTCATCATTATAGCTGTCATCATTATAGTTCTCATCATTATAGTTCTCATCATTATAGTTCTCATCATTATAATTCTCATCATTATAGTTCTCATCATTATAGTTCTCATCATTATAGCTGTCATCATTATAGCTGTCATCATTATGGTTATCATCATTACAGCTCTCATCATTATAGCTCTCATCATTATAGTTCTCATCGTTATAGTTCTCATCATTATAGTTCTCATCATTATTGCTGTCATCATTATAGTTAACATCCTTACAGCTCTCGTCATTATAGCTCTCCTAATTATAGCTCTCATCATTATAGCTCTCATCATTATAGTTCTCATCATTATAACTCTCATCATTATAGCTGTCATCATTATAGTTCTCATCATTATAGCTCTCATCATTACAGCTCTCATCATTACAGCTCTCTTCATTATAGCTCTCATCATTACAGCTCTCATCACTATAGCTCTATCATTACAGCTCTCATCATTATAGTTCTCATCATTATAGCTCTCATCATTATAGTTGTCATCATTATAGCTCTCATCATTATAGCTGTCATCATTATAGTTCTAATCATTATAGCTCTCATCATTACATCTCTCATCATTACAGCTCTCATCATTATAGCTCTCATCATTACAGCTCTCATCATTATAGCTCTCATCATTACAGTTCTCATCATTATAGTTCTCATCATTATAGCTCTCATCATTATAGCTCTCATCATTATAGTTGTCATCATTATAGTTTTTATCATTATAGTTCTCATCATTATAGCTCTCATCATTACAGTTCTCATCATTATAGTTCTCATCATTATAGTTCTCATCATTACAGTTCTCATCATTATAGTTGTCATCATTATAGTTCTCATCATTACAGTTCTCATCATTATAGCTCTCATAATTATAGCTCTCATAATTATAGTTGTCATCATTACAGTTCTCATCATTATAGCTCTCATCATTATAGCTCTCATTATTATAGTTGTCATCATTATAGCTCTCATCATTATTGCTATCATCATTATAGCTCTCATCATTATAGCTCTCATCATTATAGTTCTCATCATTATAGTTCTCATCATTATAGTTCTCATCATTATAGTTCTCATCATTATAGCTCTCATCATTATAGCTCTCATCATTATAGTTCTCATCATTATTGTTATCATCATTACAGCTCTCATCATTATAGCTCTCATCATTACAGCTCTCATCATTATATCTCTGGGAGTCGCGCTAGCGTAGTGGTTACAACACCGCTCTGGCGACCGGGTGATACAGGATCAAACCCGGGCGACGCCATTTGAGGATTTTTCGTCGACCGGGATTTGGACTGGATTAACTCGAGACCTGGCGAGGACATTTGAAGGAGTGTCGTCGACCAGGGACTGGCGGCTCCTGAGCCGACCCAGCTGCAATGGGTACCTCCGAAATCGACGAGTATTTGCCTGAATGGCGAGGGACATTTGTCTCTGTACAAGAAATAAAGGGATACTCACGTAAAATCAATGTCAGGTTAGACATAAATGATAACCTGAGATTTCGCCTCGAGTATTAGCGGGCGAACGAAAAAAAAAAAAAAAATTATATCTCTCATCATTATAGTTCTCATCATTATAGTTCTCATCATTATAGCTCTCATCATTATAATTTTCATCATTATATTGTCATCATTATAGTTCTCATCATTATAGTTGTCATCATTATAGTTCTCATCATTATAGTTGTCATCATTAAAGCTCTTTAGCTCTCAGTGTAGCACAGGTCTTCAATAATTTCAGCTTTTTACTGTTTAACTCTTAATATTTTGAAAACTCAAACAAATACATGTCACAAGATTACTGTACCTAGACTTTGAAATTTTCCCATTTACATTACCCAGACGTTGAGTCCGGCATAAGGTAGATCACAAAGGATGACTTGAAAAGACCTCTATTTGACGGAGGGAGGAAAGATGACGAATCTTAAGCTAGTGAAATTTGTGACTTCCTCTCTCCAGTCAACGTTTTAAAGCGTATCGCATGGTTAAAGATAACTTTGTTCCCAGTAAAATAAAATAACAAGCCCTGAGTTAGCGTACACAGGTTCACTTTAATTATAAACTGTATGAGGTAGGATCGCGATCTATACTTTGACGTGAAGTTAACATTTTGGTTCGAATTTTCGACCGCTCTGTTGATGCTATTACAGAGAGCATCTCATCCGCCCTGAAATAGTTACACATAGGCTGCACTTTTTCCAAATTCCAAATACTGTGAAACCTGAAAACAGACATGATTTTGCGAAGGTAGATTCTTAAATAACTCAGCGTTTCAAATGTTGACCCTACAGCTTCTAGGTTACCTGCCGCTGGTCTACACTTTATGTCAAAATTTGATTTTTGATCACTGGAATGTCAAGACATTACAAGACGTTACAAGACGGTTACAAGAGGTTTACAAGACGGTTACAAGAGGTTTACAGGACGTAAACGTCCCGTGTGGCTCCAGGGTATCCCTAAGGAGACAGAGAAAGTGTAAGCTTACTCTTTCCTCAAGCCATGTCGTAGAGGGGCATTAATATGAGATTGTGCTATTGATCTGACAATCTCATCATGTACAACACATTGACGCAAGGAAATAAACACTGCTACACGGGCATGTGTGTTGACAAAAGCTCCGCTCACAGTGGCTAGTTGCAGTTGTTGTTCCGTGCTCGATCATGAACGAGAAAGGAAGTGATGATGAGGGAATATGTTAACATTGTTTTAGGTTTTCCTTTTATGAATTATTAAAATGTTGAAATGTTCATCTTCTACTAACTAAATCTTCAGATTCATGAACTATCATCATCATAACCCTCCACTCCCAAAGGAGCATAGGCCTTCAACAAACACATGCCAAGTCCTCATGTCACGTGCCATCATATCAAGTTCTTTCCACGTTCTCCTTATCATTTTCATCTCTGTTTCCAGCTCTCTTCTCCATGTGCTTCTTGGTCTACCTCTGCCTCTCTTGGCCTGGGTATTCCATAACAAGGACTGCCTTGTAATGATATCAACAGGTTTCATCAGTGTGAGTCCTATCCATCGCCATCGTCTTCTTCTCATCTCTTGTTCCACTGGCACTTGTCTAGCTCTTATCCTCAATCCCACGTTGGTAACCTTGTCATACCATTTTAATCCCTCTATTCTACGCAAGCACCCATTTATGAAAGTCTGTAGCTTTTTGGTTGTTGCCTTTGTTGTTCTCCATGTCTCAGAGCCATACAAAAGGACTGACTTCACATTTGAGTTGAAGATTCTTATTGTCGTGTTCGATTCGTGATGGAACATTTTTTGACTGCAAGCTATAAACTCCTTGAAAAATAATTTTTGGGTTTTTAGTGCATTAAAAGCGTGTGTTTAAAATATATTTTTATGGTTTTTTAATTTTCTTCTATTTAGTGTTAGAAAAATTATGACCTATTAAAACATAAACAATATTTTTACTTATTGTAAATCTGGTCTAAAATTTCTTAAGCGATCCATTTCTTTTAGTGTGTCAAAATTGCATGGCTTTGTGCCTGTTAATTTGGTACAATCTTACTTACTTACTTAGTCGTTCCCCTTCTACAGTGAGGTGTAGAGGTTTGGATTTCTTTAATTTGAAGGCCATCTAGAGATCGAAGTCGACTTACCCTTGATTCATAATTTTATAATGTGGATTGTTTCCCTTGGTTTAGCTCGACACTTGTTTCAGTACTGCCCTGTTTTACGCATTGAAGAAAATAAAACACACGTACTCTTGAATTTTTAATTAACTTGATTATGGCCCCTGATTTGTTTACATTTCTTTACGAACAACTTTAATTACTCATAATGTCTTAATTACAATATTAAATTATTAAATAATTGACTGATTATTGTATTGTCTTCGGGAATACACAACTATGCCAAGTTTCAGAGCTATTGCTCATCTGGAAATGATTGAAAAATCGATTGCAAGATTTGAAAGAATCATAAAAGTGACATACAAGTGAAGTTAAATAAAAGCGTGTAAAAAAGAAAGAAAGAGGACACAAGACAATAGTAAAATAACTGAAGCTATAGTCATTTCAGGAATTCGAGCAAGATCCATCCGAACGGCGTCATCGCCTCGCTGCACGAGTGAAAATTGATTCTTGTGTTAGCGACACGCCCGTTCAACGTATACTCATGGGCAATAGGTTATATAAGGGGGTACCTGTCCAAATTTCAAAAATGCTATGGTTTGTGAGAGAAAACACCGATAACTGTGCTATGAAACGACACATATATGTAACAGACTTGTTAGCGACCTCATTAGATTTTTTGTTTCTTCTATAGTGTCTTACAATTTTATAAATAGCAACAAAGCCAAAATTGTACCTGGGCGACCATCACTCCAACGGACACGGGAATATCGCCTTCCGGATCAACTGGATATAGGCGGTCCTGAAGTGCTGGATGACCTGTGATGTTCTTCAGAAGACGAGCCATGTCTTTTCTGGCTTTGCTCAATGGTCCTTTGACTTCTGACAGATTATCGCTTTCTGCCGTTACCTTGAAACTTAGTATTACAATAACGTAAACTGTTCTGAAAGTAAGTGAGAACATCTTTTCCTTGTTCCTGTTGAAGCAACAACAACAAAATAATTTACAATAAAACGTGTTCTGAAGTTGGAAGGAAGAAATAAAACAAACAATTTAGTTAAACAATTCTAAAAATTCAACACATGAGAAAATGTGAGGCCCCAAGAGACACAGAAAGATTTGTTGAAGTTTACAGTGGTATGATACGATCACCAGTTAGGGACTGTTAGAGATAACACGTGTGACAGGTTTTGGCTTGTGATGAAACACACAGAGAGAACACCCGTTTTTATGGCATTACAATGTTCTGGAATACCCACGGTAAAAACGAATGAATTAACTTTATTATCAAATGTTGAGAATTGGGCACACAGGCCCGTATGACATTCTGCCCTTCTTTTCTCTCACCTTTCATAATGAATTCATTTATTCTGTCATGCATTTTACATATCAATTTCAAGGAATTCAACGTTGTAAAGTAAAATAAAATAGCACACTCATAGTAACATTTACATTGACTACTTATCAATCAGTCAGTACCCTTTAGCTCCTCGGGGAGCATAGGCCTTTAACAAACACATGCCAGATCTTCCTGTCCCATGCCATCCGCTCAAGTTCTTTCCATGTTTCCTCATCATTTTCATCTCTGTAGCCAGTTCTCTTCTCCATGTGTTTTTAGGTCTACCTCTGCCTCTCTTTCCCTGTGGATTCCAGAACAAGGACTGCCTTGTAATGCTATCAATAGGTTTCCTCAATGTGTGTCCGATCCATCGCCAGCGTCTTTTTCTCAGCTCTTGTTCCACTAGCACTTGTCTGGTTATTGTCATCAATTCCACATTTGTGACTTTGTCATACCATTTCAGTCCTTCTATTCTACGCAAGCACCCGTTTATAAAAGTCTGTAGCTTTTTAGTTGTTGTCTTTGTTGCTCTCCATGTCTCAGAGCCATACAATAGGACTGACTTGACATTTGAGTTGAAGATTCTTATTTTCGTGTTGGACTTGATTTCTCTTGTTCTCCATATGTTTCCCAATGCAATGAAAGCTCCTCTTGCTTTTTGTATTCTTATTTTATATCATTGTTTGTCCCTCCAACTTTGTCTATATTACTACCAAGATATGTGTACGATTCTTCATCCTTTAGTTGTGTTTCTTCAAGTTCAACCTTGTTATCATTTCTTGCATTTATTCTCATAATCTTTGTCTTTTCCCTGTGTATTTTCAGGCCCACTTGTTGTGACCTCTCAGCGAGAATTTCCATTTTCTCTTACATCTGATTATGGTTATGGGACAGAAGAGCCAAGTCATCTGCAAAATCCAGATCATCAAGCTGTTTAGTCAGATTCCACTGGATTCCATTTCTGTTGTGTGATGTCGATGTTTTCATAACCCAATCTATTGCTAGTAAGAAAGGAAATGGAGACAAAAGGCATCCCTGTCTCACTCCCGTTCTTATCCTAAACGGTTCTGTAAGTTGTCCTTCATGAAGAACTCTGCATGTCATGTCTTCATAGGTCTTCCTTATTAAGTTAATGATCTTCATGGGAACACCATAATGCCTCATCGGTTTCCAACGTGATTCTCTGTCTACACTGTCAAATGCCTTTTCGTAGTCCACGAATCCGATGTAAAGCGATGAATTCCATTCCAGACTTTATTCAACTATTATTCTCAATGTGGCTATCTGGTCTGAACAGGATCAGTTTTGTCGAAAACCTGCTTGTTCATCTCTCAGTTGCCTGTCTGTGGACTCTTTTAATCTCTCAATGATGATTCTGTTTAATCCTTTTTCTGGCAGTGATAGTAACATTATTCCTCTATAATCGGTGCACTCTTGTAAATTTCCATTCTTAGTCAACTTGACCAGATAACCTTCCTTCCATTCTGCTGGTATTTCCTCGCTCTCCCAGACTTTGCCAAGTAGTTTGTATAATATCTCTGTAGAGATATCAATATCTGTTTTGATGACCTCTGCTGGAATGCCATCTGGACCAGTTGCTTTTCCATCTTTCAGAAGCTTTATGGCTTTCTTTATTTCTTCTCTACTTGGTCGTTCACAGCTGATTTGTAGCTCCTCTTCTGCTGACTGGATCTCTGGGGGATTAGTTGGAGCTGGTCTATTGAGAATTTCCTCAAAATGTTCTGTCCATCTCTTCGTTTGTTCTTGCACATTACTAAGCAATTTTCCATTCTTATCTTTTATGAGGCCATTTGCTTGCTTATATTTCCCTGTTAGCTTCTTTGTGTTTTTGTACAGGTCCCTCATATTTCCTTTGGCTGCAACTCTTCAATATACTTTCTCTTGTCTTTTTTAATGTTTTTTTTTAACTTCTTTGTTTGCTTCTATGTACACTTCATGAGCCTTGGCTTTGGAGCTTCTGGTTTTACTTCTGTTTAAATCTGCTTTCTTGTTTTTCCTGTCATTAACTACTTATAAGCATGACATAACATATGTTGAAAAGTACAAACATCGTCATTAGAACATACAGTTGATATTATAAAAAAAGATCATCCCATTAGGGGGGCATGTAAAAAGAATTCTTAAAGTATTCGAAAAGTCTACGACTGTATGAATAGGGACTGAGGTAGTTTCTTAGGTTGTGTGGAAGACAATTCCAAAGATGAGAAGCAGAGTACGCTAAGCTTTTCTTGAATAAGTCAAGCCTAGGTTGGGATACTTGCAATTTGTTAAAGCGTTGACTACGTCTTTCATTGTATTTGAACATTGGCCACAGATGTGCTGGAGCATTATGTTACAGGATTTTGTGAACAAATTTAGCTGTGTTAAACAGAAGGCGCTTTCTTAAGGGCAGTATTTTGAGATGTTTATAGAGATCTACACACTGATTTAGGCAGTTGTCAGATACTTTTGATGTGAACGGAGTCTCTTTGTGTTGGACCCAGATTGTGGAGCAATAGTCAAGGTTTGCTTGTATGTGAGATATATAGAACAATTTTCGTGCGTGTTCATCTAGAAAATTTTTGATTTTAGCTAACTGGTAAACTTTCTGTGCCGTTTGCCTGGTCAGTGCAGGTTATTAATGTATATGGCAAAAAAGTAGAGGACCAAGTACAGAACCCTGAGGAACGCCGGTATTTATTACGGCTAGGTTGGAATAGGAGTTATTGAAAGAAACTACATGTTTTCTGTCTGACAAGAATGATTTAATTATTGTCGCCAGTTGAAAGTTTACTTTTGATGTTTCTAGTTTTTTAATTAAAATAGCGTGATCTATCATATCAAGTGCTTTTTTAAAGTCAACAAAGACTGTCCCACACCTGTTATCGTTGTTAATATTTAGATATCAGTTGTCTATCATCTTAGAGTAGTGTGACAAGAATGTTCAGGTCTAAACCTCTACTGACTATCATTTAGCAAGTCGTTGTTAACTAAGTGTTGTAGTGTTATTTTATGTTTGTGTTTTTCCAGTGGTTTGAATAACGATGATATTAGAGTTGGCCTATAGTTACCAAAGTTACAATTATCTGAGGAACCAGGTTTGAAAAGAGGATTTACCTGAGCGTACTTTAAAGTACGACGGAAAGTAACTCTTTGCGATACATAGAATGTATATGTATGTTAGTGAGTGAATCACTAATAACTGGCACAGCAGAGCGCAATATTCGATTACTGATTCCATCAAGTCCTGATGAGTTATTCTCTTTAAGGCCTAGAAGATAGTTATACATTAACTGTCATAAACGGAATGTCGGATGGGATTGTGTTTGTGCATTTGTTCTCACATAATGCTGACACTTGGCCTAGATCAAGATGAGAATCTAATATCGTAGATTTAAGACAGGCTATTTCTGTTTGAAAGTAATTGCTGAAGTCTGTACAAGAAAAGGAGGAACTGGGGGTTAACGAGTCTGGTGAATTTCGTTTGTTTGCCAGAATGTTGATTGCTTTCAACATATCTTTACTGTTTGTTTTGTTCTGAACTAAGTTTTTAAAGTCTGTTCTTTTCTCTACGTATTAAATATTGTACCTTTTTTCTTTGTGCTCTGTATGTGTTAAAGTCCTTATTTTTGTGAACTCGATATCGCTGCCTTATGGCTTCTAGCACTGCTTGTGTGATCCAAGGAGATTTGATCTGTCGTTTCACACGAACTTCTTTAGCTGGTGCGTGGTTATCGAACACACAATGAAAGATTGTGTCCAATGAGCAATAGCGTCATCGGGATTAGAAAGCTGGTAAACACCGGCTACAAGTGCAGCTCGCAAATCATGTAAAAATAGTTTATGCTTTAAATTTCTGAAACTTCTAAATTGAATACTTATATGTTTATTTCTGGGAGCTTTATATCTATTCTTTGACCACGTGCAAATATTGGATAGTGGTCACTCATTGCTACAATAGGAACAGAGCATACTATAATACGAGATAAAAGAAGGAGGCCAAGGAGACCAAAACACGTGGAGAAGAAAACTAGAAGCAGACAAACAGTGGATAAAGTAGACGTGGAAAGCCTGTGAACGGATGGAACAGGTCATGATGACTTTGAATGTATTTCTCAAAGGTCTATGCTCCACGTCAAGCAGAAAAATAGTGATAACTGAAAAAAAATACGTCGTCACTGAAAGCTTTGACAATATCACTGACTGTATATAACATGTCACTGACTTTATATAACATGTCACTGACTTTATATAACATGTCACTGACTTTGTGTAACATATCACTGACCTTATATAACATGTCACTGACTTTATATAATATATCACTGACTTTATATAACATATCACTGACTACATAACATGTCACTGACTTTATGTAACATATCACTGACTTCAAATAACATATCTCTCACTTTATATAACGTATCGCTGACTTTATATAACATTACTGACTTTATATAACATTACTGACTTTGAATAACATATCACTGACTTTATATAACATATCACTGACCTGAAAGTGAATATTACTAACATTACAGTGATATATCACTATTGTAAATTTGGTATATCACGGACTTAACCATAACGTGCCACTGGCTTTCTAAATATAAAAATTACCAAGTCTAGCTACGAGAATTTCACAGCCGCCTCTGATTGTCTCCAGGTATAAGTAAGGGTTTGTGATGCTTTTGTTGTGTTTTCTCATCACTGAATCCATTAACATCCGCTTGCAATATTTGCTTGTGGAGACCAGTTGCTACGCAGCGAAATGTCGAGAAAGGCATGTTTGCCAAGCTTTCAGAGAACTGGGATGACATTTAAGTTGTATTTGATTTGATGTAAAGCTGTATGGTTTACGAGATTTCAGATGTAACGTAATGACCCTGTATTGTTTTAAACTCTTCTCGATTCAACCACAGTAAATGTCACACAGTTCAATCTCATAAGTGTCTTTGACAGGTTCTAGAAAAAATATTCGGGGCCTCGCTTACATTATTATCTATGTATGGCGCAAGGTGTCTCGAAATATTGCTCCTGTGTTACAGAATGCCGGATCCTTTTTCTCCAGTGTCTCCGAGAAATCAAATAAAGACCAGGCATACTGCATTCTCTGGCATGTGATTTGAGACAATTAAAATATGGTTGTATGTGAGACGATTAAAATATGGTTGTATATGAGACGATTAAAATATGGTTAAATGTGTGTAGTGGTTTTTGATGTTATTGCGTGGTTGTTATGTTACCTAGTGTACTGGATGAGGTCAGCTGTGAAGGCTCCTGAAGATAACAGTTTATGTGAGTTACAGAATGCCTTTCTGCTACCACTTATGACCTCAAACAGACTTATTCTGCTATTATGTATGTTAGCTACGTTTAATGTCTAGGGTAATGAAATGTGATGTGTAGGTAATTAAATACACAGACACACACATGTAAACACTAAGTCTAATAATAATAAGCTCTATGATCAAATCAACTAACACTGGCTTTAGAATTTAAATTTTACAATTTTTTGAGAATTTATTTAGTCCTGAACCAAATTGTCTTCTGGTCAGGACTTATGAAACAATATGTATTTTTCAATAAAAGTGCATATATATATTGAATAATCAAAATGAAAGTTTTGTACATAGATATATCGTTACATTGGTTGATATTAACACTAACTACAGTGTCTTTGGAAAACTAGCACTGGATGTTTAGTCGGGGTGGTGTCATCATACCCGATCTCTGTTTACAATAGTCATTGTCTTTGAAATATGGAACTGAGGTATAGTTTTTATACACCAGAATTTTGTTTATTTATTTTATTGTGGAAAAATTTGATGAATCCACAGCAGGCCAGGTTTTCAACTTATCTGGCCTGTGTCGATGCAGTAAAGACTTCAAGTGGCCCACTCCTCACAGTTGCTGGAGTAAAATGGTAGGCTTCTTAGTCCTCCACTCTTGGACCTCTTCAAAGCATCTGGCACTAGCGCAGTGCCAGACCAGAAACTCTGAAACCAAAATTGTTGCCATGTGTCAACACACTGCCTACTTCACCATTTTTACACACAACAAAGCAAACAAATTACAAAGACCGGGTCAGATCTCTCTGACCGACTCAGCACATCTTACCCAGGCGGTATCAAATAGCACTAGTTTCCCATTCCTTTATGAACTGCACTGCATCTGAAATATTTTCATTAATCTCTTTTTTTTCTATAGAATAAGGTGGGTGATATGTTCCCACTGATTTCCTGAAATAAAGAGCTGTCTTTTACATTCTTGGTTATGTTTTTTTCATTTGGTTCATTGCCTCTAGGCCCTGGACTGTCGCTGGGGACCTAGAATAAGTACTCACTTGTCGTAATCATTTTTCATTATATGGCAGTATAAATCCCTCATTAAATGTTAAATAAAAGGGTTAATGAATTTTTCTCCTTACCACAATTCAAAATTGAAAACACAGTTACGTTGTACTAGCAAAACTCAGCTGAGCTGCTGGCTAGACTATGGCGTTCCACTGATAATATATAATATCTCCTGGAAATCACTCTTCTAGCATTAACGAACTGTGTATCTGGACAGTCTTCGACAAAATGGCACTTGCCTCTACTTTTTTTCTATAATATGAACGCTTCCGTCCAATCAGCGGACTTCCCCTCTGCCGTTCCAATATTTAAACTACAATGTCCAGTTTAGGTCCAGTTTCTGTCTAGTGTGTAATATATTTATGTCGGTCTGTCCGTCCGAACTTGGTTTTTCCCAAAATTACACTTGGTTTTAGACGAAACTACAAAAAACTACACAAATTTTCCCCCACTTACTTATACGATTTCTATGCTAAGTTATTTTTAGCTTCTACCCTCCCCTGATTGCCCCTTGTCCACATGCAGTTTGTTTTTCTGCGTTTGGCTCAAGGACGCGTCAAAAGTGAATTTTGTGAGAAGTATGCACAAATAACTGTCGGCTAGTCTGTATTGAACAATACAGTCTTTCGTCAATATCTTCCGTGTTATCTGTCCGTCTGTGTAATTAAAAGTATTTTATTTCTCAGGGAAAGATGGGCTATCAAACTAGCTAGTTTTTATTCTCCTAAACTTATTATTAAGAAAAAACCTACTTTTTTCAACGTTAGTTTTGAAATTTGTTTTTGTACCTTCGTTCACGGCGTTTTCCGCTATATTCAAACTAAAACGACTAATTACCGTAGAACGTCCAAGATACGTCTGTTTCTGACAAGAGCTAAGGTCGTTTTTCGTCCAATTCCTTACATTGTGTCAACTAATGGCGTAATTTTTTCCTTTAAAACTACAAATTGCGTCTTCTAGCCTTTAGATTTAAACACGTGTTCAGACCGCCACATTTTTTTCCTTTTATCTCCATTTCTACCCCGTCTAAAAGGATAGGCCGTTAGTCTGCATGTTATAACTAGTTAGTTTTCAATGGCGCTAGAAAACGCTGGCGTGGGCGAGAATGTATCAGTGTATCTTACCAATATTTTTATCCCTACATGTTATTTTACCTATTATCTTTATAAATGGAGGAATTTTAACGTTGCATCACTGTAATTTCACCACAATGTGAGACGATTAAAATATGGTTGCATATGAGACGATTAAAATATGGTTGCATATGAGGCGATTAAAATATGGTTGCATATGAGACGATTAAAATATGGTTGCATATGAGACGATTACAGTTAGATTCTATATGAGACGATTAAAGTTAGGTTGTACATGGGGCTCACAAATTAATCAAATAAAATAAATTTTGCTACAGAATCTACTACTGCACAAGCACATGAATGTTTAGATGCAGGCTTCATGCAAGATGACGCATTGTAGCGGTGGTTAATGATGACGATGTTATAGAATACACGTATCCTATAACGACATAGATAGCTCAAGAGTTCACTCTACAAATACACGTATCCTAAAACGACATAAATAGCTGAAGAGTTCACACTACAAATACGCGTATCCTATTGTAACGAGTGATCCTATGAGAGGGGCAGTAATTCAGAATATGTTTTTGATCAAAGTAGATTATGAGTTACAATACTTGTATACCTGATTAAGCTGAGGTTTGTTTAACGTTATAATAGAAACATATCCTTTTATTTTGAGTGACCAGAGTACAGAAAAGCGTGTGAACGCTTTTATCTCAAATGCTGAGATGTATTTATTCTGTACTGTTTTTGAGCTGTGTTCAAAAAACAGCGGAGTCTCGTTTTGGGTTTTTTGGCGGGACTAGAGTGTGTGATCCCGGAGAGGAGAGTAGGGATTCGGAGCGTTGGACCAGGGAGTGGTCAACGCTGTCTGTGTGTGTTTTTCGAGGATGTATGCCTACGTAGTGCTTTGAATAATGTCGACTTAATGTTTTTGCTGTGTGGACAGGCCATATTATGTATTTATGAAGCTGTGATGAGGCTATTATGAGTCCAGGATTGGGACAGGCCATATTATGTATTTATGAAGCTGTGGTGAAAGCTATTATGAGTCCAGGATTGGGACAGGCCATATTATGTATTTGTGAAGCTGTGATGAAGCTATTATGAGTCCAGGATTGGGACAGGCCATATTATGTATTTGTGAAGCTGTGATGAAGCTATTATGAGTCCAGGATTGGGACAGGCCATATTATGTATTTGTGAAGCTGTGATGAAGCTATTATGAGTCCAGGATTGGGACAGGCCATATTATGTATTTGTGAAGCTGTGATGAAGCTATTATGAGTCCAGGATTGGGACAGGCCATATTATGTATTTGTGAAGCTGTGATGAAGCTATTATGAGTCCAGGATTGGGACAGGCCATATTATGTATTTGTGAAGCTGTGATGAAGCTATTATGAGTCCAGGATTGGGACAGGCCATATTATGTATTTGTGAAGCTGTGATGAAGCTATTATGAGTCCAGGATTGGGACAGGCCATATTAAGTATTTATGAAGCTGTGGTGAAGCTGGTATTATAGGCCAAGATATTATTAACTGCCAGGAGTGCAGTCTGTTGAGCGCTGGGGATAGCGTGTATTTTTCACTGTGAACTTTATATTAATGCCTACGTGTTCGTGTTGTAATTCAAACTGTATATTGATGTGATCGTGCTGTGACTTAATAAACAATAATTAAATATCACCAGTCGTTCCATACTCGATGACTCCCGTGTGCTCACCTGTTGTGTGAACGACTTTGCCAGCACACAATCACAATCACTCCACTTTGATATATATAACCACCCAGCTTAACTTTATCAGTGGTGGTTTCCAGTACAATTTGGAACGAACTCATTTGACAATTCGCGTGACAAGAGTTTGGGTGAACTTAACTTTATTATAATTAGCCCTTTGTGGGCGTGGCTTGTTCTGTTGTACATGGCTCGTACAACAACAGTTGGACAATATCACATTACTCAGTATCAATACTCAGTACTCAGTATTGCTTTGCCCGGAATTAACCAGAAACTAACTTGAGAGATTATTTAACAGACTGAAGGATAATATTGTTATCGATACAGTCCACATATCTGGATCATTTGATAGATTTGTTTTAGGGTTCTGACACCCGCAACAGTCGTTTTGAGAGCACTTCATACGTGACCTGAATCTCATGTGCTTCAAACCGTGACCTAGTTTGTAGGATACCTGTGTAACGCATTTGGGAAACGCCTTATTCGTGGTAACAATCAGCTTTATAGCACTGTCGGTTGACGTCCTGTGTCGTGGCTGTGGAAAACAACAACCTCTGTGGTCTACATTTCTGTCAGATGTGCAGCGAAATTATCAGCAGTTTATGAAGTGATCCAACGTCGGAAGAATAGCGTGTTCAAGATCGAGGATATGTGCAGTTGTACCAGTCATTTTGCAAGTATACCTCAAGGCAAAAGAGGGTTTGCCTGTGTTCCTGTTACGATCATCATGTGCTCCTATGCAGTACTCGAGCACATACCTTACTGAAGCGAGGACCTGAAGGGAAGAGTCTAGTTCCAGTACCTTTCGGCAGTAGACTGTTTTAGCGTCAGAATTATGTGATATTTAAAGTCTTGACGGAGGGCAATGGAATATTAACAGATGAGTGATTTTTGTTCTGTAAAGTGTGTCATTTCACATATGTCGTCAGGCCTTCTGAATTCTATGCATTTTGTATTCTGTGGTTGTTGTTGTTGGTTATGTCTATAGTGACATATAAGTAGAATTTAATACATAAGTAATTTATGGCTATTAACATATGTTGTCTTCCATGATATGGATATGACCATATAAAGGTTCTTTATACAGAAATTGATTTGACAGTAATTCGCAATGGTTGCAGTTTATTGTATGATGATTTAGCTGTCAGGAGTAGAAAGATCATTAATACATATATAGTGATCTCATTAAGTAAGTAACTATGGATGATGAAATGGATCCTGATAATATGTGGCCTTTATTGGAATATTTATTTCAAGAGGGAAAAAATTTTCAGAGATTAAAAGGACCAGAACTGGAAGCACACGTGATGGACGAATTGTTGGTCAGTGCATCGAGAGCATTAAGGGATTTTGCTGAGGATAGATTTAAGTCAATCCCTCATTTAAGAATGGCTAGGAATTTAGCAAGGTTGCTGCTGCTCGACCTTCGTGTATTTGTGTATAAGAATATTTATGTTGAACACGACAATATATTGAAGAGTATACACAACATAATTCATTGTGACATTTCTGAAAGAAAGAAGCTGGAAGATGAGAAAGTAAGAGTTAACAGACAGGAGAGAAAAGAGTACTTGAAAGGTAAAGCTGAAGAGAGTAAACTTAAGGAAAAATTAGCTAAACTTACAAGTGATTTAAATAGATCAAACCAGGAACTTGCTAGAGTACAAGCAAGTTTGGATTCTTCACTGTTAAGGGTTACAGAGTTAGAGGTCCAGATGAAAGTTAAGCATGGAGAGGTGGAAAACCTTACACAAGAGATCCAACGAAGAAAAGACATGTATGAAAAATTAAAAACGGAAACCAATGAGCAAGAAAGATTATACATAGAAATGATACATGATGTATGTTTTGATAAACTTGAAGAGAAGAATACTGTATTTCCAGGGGAAGTCGATGAGCTAGCGAATAATAATAATGGTGAGAATGAAACACAGTCAATAAAGGTAAATAAAGAGCAGGATGGAAAAGAGACATTGGTAGAGTTCACGACTGAGAAAGAAAAGGTTTCGAAGATTGAGAAATTGCTAGCAGAAGAAAGTTGCAGAGTTTTGGCTCTTAATGATTTAAATAAGAAACTTAATGAACAGATCTCACATAGAAATGTTGAGGTTGCTCAGGTCAGGAAACGAGTGGATGGTTTACTTGACATCGTCTTGGATAAAAAAATGTGGTCTTCTGCCTATGTTGACAGTAATAGACATAAAGTTGCGAAAAGCCAGCACCATACACTTTTTGCTCATAAAGAGACCATACATGGTAAACATATATCTTTTCGAGGGAAATACAACTTTAACAGTAATAGTGGTATTAATAACTCTATTGATAGTTCTTGGCGTCAGTCTAATAAAGATTTTGGTATAGCAGCAAGTTCTGTTAATTACGAGAACAAATGTGAGAAAAAGCAGGTTAGAGCTCCTAAGATCAACCAGGTGGTTGCTGATGCAGATTCTGATAAACTTGTAAAAGGGAATAAGCGTAGTACTATTTTTTCCAGGAATGAAACCCACTATGTCCAGGAAAATAAGCATTCTAAAGATCCAGTTACTTGTCAAACTCAGCACAGCCAGTTTGACGGGATTGGTAAACATATTCCTAAAGATGAAAAGGATAACAGTTGTGGTAAGAGATATAATCACAAGATTAGACAGTACCAAGGGAGTTTATCAAGGGGTAATTTTGATTCTCCAAGGAATTGTAAACAGTTTAGCGGATTTCAACATTTTGATCCGAAGAATTCTATAAGTTATGGTAGAAATAACTGTAAGAAAAACTATCAATCTAGTAATGATTTTGCTACTAGAAAGCAAGTGCTGTCTAGTGGACATTTTTGTCAAAGAAGATATGTTAATAACAACAATGCTAACTTGGGTTATAGACATAATATTTGTCATAATAGAGGAATTGACAATAATATAAAGAGAGATAATAGCTATCCACATATTTCTCTACATCACCAGAGTAACTTGGCTCAGCAAAAGACTAAAGTCATTGTTTGTAAACAAGGCAACTGTAATGATAGATATTTTCGTCATAGGACAAATAACAAGCGCAAGTATGCTAACTTTGCTCAACATGAGCCCATAGTCAGTTGTAATAGAGGTAAACAAGGTAACAATAACACTGGTGTTTTAAATACTATGTCTGATAATGTTGTTCAGCACGAGAAAGTGTCTCGGTGTTGTGAATGTAACATTTTGTTTCAGCCTACGGCAGTAATGTCTTCTGTGATGTCTAGAGATTATAAAACAAGAGCTGAGGGCATTGTGAAAGGACCATTACTTTACAAGGACCAAAATAATGGGTAATTGTAATTTGACTTCTACGTTCTTTCTCCTTAGATTGTACCATTCATTAAAATGGAAATTTTCATTCATATATTTTGACAGAAGCGACTTTACGATAACAGTCAAGGCTCCTGTGTCATATTAGTACTGAGAAAAGTGGGTCAACTCAGCATCCGTGTGTGCGTTCAAGCGTAACTTGTTCTGCGTCCCACTAAACATCTGATGTTTTGCTTGCTCAGGGTCAGGACATGTTGACAGGAAAGCGAGAGATTTCCATCTGATTTTTTTTTTTTTACTTATGTAAACAGTAAATATTTTATTTTGTATTTGTTAGTATAATAAATGATATGTTCTTGATTTGCAATAACATGTAATTTCGTTTGAAATATTTAATGCATCATTTGATTGCCATGATTTTTTGTTTTTATTGTTAGATATATTCCATTGTTGAACTTGCAGTGGTTTGTTTTGGTTTGTTGTTTTTGTAGCAGTTTTGTTAGGATAACTTTTTGTACATGTTGAGTTTGCAAGCCCTATGCACAAAACTCATTACTTGTAATGGTGCAATAATTACTTTTAGATAATTCATGAGCACTTGCATTTTTTCTCATATGTTTTATGTGATGTATATTTAAAAAAAAAAAAAAAAAAAAAACTTACATTTGTTAATGTGTGTCTGTTTAGAAATAGATTGTTTATATGTCCTTCATTTTCTTAGAATCGATTTCATTGTTAGTTTATTTATTATAGCTTTGAATTGGTTGTAAAGGAAATATTTTTTATGCAACTTAGTGCTACGAAATTTTTTTTGTATTTTTTTTTTGAAAATGTATTTTTTGAACGGTGTAATATTTTTTCTGTGCCAATGTTAATCTGTATATTATGGTTAGTAATGTGTAGTGTCATTAGTTCCTTGCAATTGTTTTTAATGTTTGATGTATTTTCTGTATTTAGCGCGTGACTGAGTCAGTGCAAATCTTTTTGATAGCGTTTTATTTTTTGTTTGTGCGATATCTTGTATAATTTATTATTAGTTATGCATAAGTTTTATAATTTGGTTAAATTACTTACTATTTTTTTTTTTTGTCATAAGTTTTTTTTTTCCCTTGTGTTGTTAGTATAGATATACTTTGTCATTTTGTGTTATAATTTTTTATCGTAGTTGTATTAACTTATATTATATGATGTGTGATTTAAATAGTTATTGTAAGGTATTGTTACAATTTTTTCTACATGTGCATCTTTACTTTTCATCTGTCTTTGTTGACTATTCGTCATCTCTTTACATTTTTTTCTGTTGTCTTTTCAGCATAATCTGATATGTTGTTTATACTTCCGTGTTTCATCTTTGTCTCACTTTATGCTTCGTGTATACTTTTTTCTGTTACGCTACTTAGACTTTCATTCTTTGTATTGTTCAAGTATTGAGGTAACTTTAGATCAGGGATAGTTGTATTTGCTTTACATGATTTGACATTGTGATATTATTTGTTGTTTTTCATATGATGATTTCACATTTTATTTCTTTTCGAATTATACTTTGTTTACTTGATATTATCATTTCTATTACTATTGTTTGTTGCTTGTTTGAGCATTATTGTATATGCTTAACTTAGTTCTGTAATAGATTAATTTTGAGATACTTAGCTTGGTTTTCTAATAGATTAATTTTAATAATCATACGTTGGATGATTGTTATTTACTTTACATTTACTGCTAATATTTTGTAGATATACTATTTCTGACCTATCATAAGATGAATTTTGTAAAACATATGTTAGAATTTCATTATCTTTTAAATTTTTTCGTTTTGGGAGTTAATTTTCAAAAAATGATAGAATCATTTTTTCTCCTGGGTGTGTGGGAAACTGTAACGAGTGATCCTATGAGAGGGGCAGTAATTCAGAATATGTTTTTGATCAAAGTAGATTATGAGTTACAATACTTGTATACCTGATTAAGCTGAGGTTTGTTTAACGTTATAATAGAAACATATCCTTTTATTTTGAGTGACAGAGTACAGAAAAGCGTGTGAACGCTTTTATCTCAAATGCTGAGATGTATTTATTCTGTACTGTTTTTGAGCTGTGTTCAAAAAACAGCGGAGTCTCGTTTTGGGTTTTTTGGCGGGACTAGAGTGTGTGATCCCGGAGAGGAGAGTAGGGATTCGGAGCGTTGGACCAGGGAGTGGTCAACGCTGTCTGTGTGTGTTTTTCGAGGATGTATGCCTACGTAGTGCTTTGAATAATGTCGACTTAATGTTTTTGCTGTGTGGACAGGCCATATTATGTATTTATGAAGCTGTGATGAGGCTATTATGAGTCCAGAATTGGGACAGGCCATATTATGTATTTATGAAGCTGTGGTGAAAGCTATTATGAGTCCAGGATTGGGACAGGCCATATTATGTATTTGTGAAGCTGTGATGAAGCTATTATGAGTCCAGGATTGGGACAGGCCATATTATGTATTTGTGAAGCTGTGATGAAGCTATTATGAGTCCAGGATTGGGACAGGCCATATTATGTATTTGTGAAGCTGTGATGAAGCTATTATGAGTCCAGGATTGGGACAGGCCATATTATGTATTTGTGAAGCTGTGATGAAGCTATTATGAGTCCAGGATTGGGACAGGCCATATTATGTATTTGTGAAGCTGTGATGAAGCTATTATGAGTCCAGGATTGGGACAGGCCATATTATGTATTTGTGAAGCTGTGATGAAGCTATTATGAGTCCAGGATTGGGACAGGCCATATTATGTATTTGTGAAGCTGTGATGAAGCTATTATGAGTCCAGGATTGGGACAGGCCATATTAAGTATTTATGAAGCTGTGGTGAAGCTGGTATTATAGGCCAAGATATTATTAACTGCCAGGAGTGCAGTCTGTTGAGCGCTGGGGATAGCGTGTATTTTTCACTGTGAACTTTATATTAATGCCTACGTGTTCGTGTTGTAATTCAAACTGTATATTGATGTGATCGTGCTGTGACTTAATAAACAATAATTAAATATCACCAGTCGTTCCATACTCGATGACTCCCGTGTGCTCACCTGTTGTGTGAACGACTTTGCCAGCACACAATCACAATCACTCCACTTTGATATATATAACCACCCAGCTTAACTTTATCACCTATAACGATATAAATAGCTCAAGAGTTCACTCTACAAATACGCGTATCCTATAACGACATAAATAGCTCAAGAGTTCACTATACAAATACGCGTATCCTATAACGACATAAATAGCTGAAGAGTTCACACTAAAACTACACGTATCCTATAACGACATAAATAGCTGAAGAGTTCACACTACAAATACGCGTATCCTATAACGACATAAATAGCTGAAGAGTTCACACTACAAATACGCGTATCCTATAACGACATAAATAGCTCAAGAGTTCACTCTACAAATACGCGTATCCTATAACGACATAAATAGCGCAAGAGTTCACTCTACAAATACGCGTATCCTATAAGGACATAAATAGCTCAAGAGTTCACACTACAAATACACGTATCCTATAACGACATAAATAGCTCAAGAGTTCACTCTACAAATACGCGTATCCTATAACGACATAAATAGCTGAAGAGTTCACACTACAAATACACGTATCCTATAACGACATAAATAGCTGAAGAGTTCACACTACAAATACTCGTATCCTATAACGACATAAATAGCTAAAGAGTTCACACTACAAATACGCGTATCCTATAACGACATAAATAGCTGAAGAGTTCACTCTACAAATACGCGTATCCTATAACGACATAAATAGCTGAAGAGTTCACACTACAAATACACGTATCCTATAACGACATAAATAGCTGAAGAGTTCACACTACAAATACGCGTATCCTATAACGACATAAATAGCTGAAGAGTTCACACTACAAATACGCGTATCCTATAACGACATAAATAGCTGAAGAGTTCACACTACAAACAGTGACAGCAGTTACTGTCATAACAAACACAGGACAGCGCACATCAGATAGTGTTCCCACAATCACCATGTAAGCCATTTTGTTCCCATCTCTATGGAGGCACTTATTTCTTGGGTTAAAGCATAGTGACAACCAGAAAACTGCAGTCTGTCATAAACGGGTGCTGTCTTATAATACAATGATTGACATGGTGTGACAAGATGACACGCGTGGATACGATGGGAAGAGCCAGATAAATACCATTTGAACCAGATATGCTACAGTTGGACAGGGTTAAAAACTGAGGAAACCAGCTGATAGCATTACAATGTTATCTTTATGGAATCCACAAGGTAAGAAAAATAGGCGTTCAAAATAATGGAATTTAATACACGCTATAGATTTTCTCTTCAGTAATCATATCATTCACGTAAGCCACATTCGTTGTGCTGGGTAGGAGACTAATTCAGAACCTCGTTTTTTAAAAACAGGTTTTCCCACCAAGTTTGTATTTTTATTCATTACTAAGTCCTTTATATAGTCTTAACTGTAGGGGAAACGACGGACAGATACACTGTAGAAATCGCAATAAAATTGTATATGGAATTCACTCTTGGGGGAATCACCTAATTATTCGAGGACAAAAAAAAATAAAGCAACCAATCAGAAGTGCGAAAAAAGAGCCACAGAAGCGCAGAGAAACGAAAAGGAGAAATTCATCGGAACAGAAAAATGAGATTCAACTAGAGACAGATTAAACCAATCAGATTCATGCGAGGGAGATTCAATCCAACTCAGGCTGAATCATACAAATGGACTGGGAAACTGTATATATGCCCTCTCAGATTCAGTTCTGGACTCTCAAAATTTCACTTCAAGATCTCATAGCTGAGAAGACGTCCAGCGGACTGACCGACTATTGTAGAAGCCACATAGCCACTGTCAGCCTCTAACTTCTAGTACTTTTCTGTTATCTAGTTCTCAGACTACAGCTTGGAAAAGGCTGTTTCAGAATAGAAGAACCTTGCTGTGCAGAGTGTCTCCAAGACAGTAGTATTGAGCATTTCGTGTTACAATGTATGATCAAATAAGAATCCGAATATTAGATTATTTGCGGGCATCAAATTTACCTATAAATATAGAAGAAGTGTTGAGAATAGACAGACCTAGAAATGAGGAAAAAAAATCGAAAAAAGGTGATTCGTCTTACGAGGACAAAAAGTACTGCATAATATATTCAATGGATGGGTGTGAAAAACAAATTGAAAAAAAGGTGATTCGTCTTACGAGGACAAAAGACAAAGAAAATAGCTAACGTTACGGCCACAAGGCCTTCGTCAGGGAAAGGAAAGAAAGTGAAGGCTAGATAGGACACATAAAAATATAAATAAATATAAAAATTAAACCTAGGTCCTTCCTTGAAGGCGTCGAAGTGCTACCACTTTTCCTGCCCGCGAACGAGCGAGCGTGCCCGGAAAAGGAAGTGACTGCCACCACCGGATGTACACAATAGATACTAAGAAACTAAAAAATGAAACTGAACAATAAACTACCCAAACGTAATATAAGTGGGGACTGGAAATAGAAGAGGACAGAATGAGTTGGAGATAAATAAATATGAAATAAAAAATCAAGACGTATTAAAAACAGTATATAACATATTCATACATACTATTGGAGGGCCGCAGAAAATTAGAAAAATAGGATAAGAGTGGAAAGTGTCAAAATAGAACAAGAGAGGAAAGGGTGACCTCAGACAAAGGTGTGTAAAGTGTTAAGACCAGCTGGTTTTAGACACCCCATGCGATGGATAAGACGGTTCTCAAGCTGTTCTCGGCTAGCAGTATCAGAGGAGCAGGATCTGATCGCCGCGACCTGGATGTTGATGGGACCATGGTGGTTAGGACCATTAAAGTGAATGGCAACTGGTGTGGATTTTTTCCGAGATGTCATTCAAGTGTTGGCTGAATCTGTCCCCAAGTCGTTTGCCTGTTTGGCCAATATAGGTTTTGCAGCAACATTTACATATACTGCTGGACAAAAGTTAAGGGCCGCCATTCAGTTTCATCATCATCACAACCCGTAACCCGTCATGGGTCGTAGGGGTGCCATGGTGGAAGCATCAGCAGACAGGGTCCTCCACTGCTCTCTGTCCTCAGCAATGCGTACAAGTGTGGAAAAACCGTGTCCTGTCCATTCTTTGATGTTATCAGCCCAGGATTTTCTTTGCCTTCCTCTTCTCCGTTTACCTTCGACTGTTCCCTGGAGGATCGTTTTCGAAAGGGAGTCATGACGAGTTACATGCCCAAACCAGGCAAGCTTTCGACGTTTCACTACTGACAAAAGTGGTTCTTGATGGCCTGCATAGGTGTTTATCTTCTCTCTAACATAGACATTCGTTTTGTGCTCTTTATAGCAAATGCGTAACATTCTTCTATAACATTTATGCTCGAAAGCCTGAATCCTACGCTCCGTATCTGCAGGGAGTGTCCAGCCCTCACACCCATACAAGTGAATAGATAATACAAGTGATAACTGATGTTACTTTTCCAGATCACATTCAGCCTTGTCATGGCAGCTGAGGCCATCTCAAGTCTTGTCTTGATTTCTTTACTTGATCTTCCATCACTGCATATAGTGGACCCGAGATATTTAAAGGTGTTAACTTCTTCTAACGTTTGCCCATTTAACGTAATGTTGGTCGGAACTTGTTTCTTATGGCTATTCATCATTATCTTGCTCTTTTGTATATTAATTTCCATCCCATACGTTCTTGTTACTTTCTCCAGTCTAGAGGTAAGGTCTTGAAGTTCTGATTCTGTTCCAGCTATCAGATCGATATCATCGGCAAAACGTAGATTTCAAAGAGGTCGGCCTCCAATCGATATGGCTGTTTTATAGTCGTAGAGAGCCTCCTGCATAATATGTTCTAGATATATATTAAAGAGCACTGGGGACAGGATACATCCCTGGCGAACTCCTACAGTTGTTTTGAAAAATTCTCCAATGTCATTGCTTGCAAAAACAGCACTGCTTGCGTCCTTGTATAGTGCTTCAATGGTATCTATGATGTTGGTATCAAAATTGAATTTTCTCATTATTTGCCATACGCCTTCATGCCATACTCGATCGAAGGCTATTGTGAAATCGATGAAGTTATGGTATAAATCGTGTTGATGCTGGAGATGTTTTTCGATCAGTAATCTAATATTGAAGATTTGTTCTGAGGTACTTCTTTTTGGTCTAAAGCCAGCCTGTTCCTCGGACAATATTTCTTCTGATTTCTATTTTATTCTGTTCAAAAGTATCCTTAACATCACCTTACTTGGATGACTAATAAGGCTAATGGTTCTGTAGTTCTTGCACATTTTTAGATTTCCTTTCTTTGGAAGCGGTATTACTAATGACTGCGTCCACTCTTTTGGCCATTGTTTTGTACTCCATATTTTCTGGCAAATTGTTGTCATTCAGTTTAGACAAGGTTAATATAATTGATTGGCAAACTGTAAAGACAAGTAAAAATGTCATTAAAACTGAGCTGAGAGAAATGTGTATACATTTCTGTGTGCACTAGGTTAATTTTTTTTAAATGTCCAAAAACTGGGTCACTTTAACCCGAACGTGAAAATTATTGCTGCAAAAACCCGTGTTTTTGCAACACGCCCCACTAGTTCAAAAGGTGAACAAGTGAGTTGAATTTAAATGCACGTGGAATATGATCATCGGTAAAGAGTGTTCACCGTTGGTATGCAATAAATCAGTATGATAAGTGGTCCAAATGATTCGGTCATCTCGCCTGGTTGTACACCGAGGACGTCCTGAGCAGGGTCGATTTTCCAAATGTCCGGTAGCTTTAAATCACTCAAGAAGTCTCTGAATGGTAGAGTGGGACTCTGCTAAACGTCTTGCAACATGACGAACAGATTGACCATCCTGAATCCATGCCATGGCTCGACTACGGTCTACAGTGTTGAGACTTCCCTTTGGTGTCATGGCTAATGCAGTGATCACAGACTCTGCTTGGAGGATAGGGAGGTGGCGGAAAAGGATCTGTTTGACTGCAGTACTGTGAGGGTGATAGGTCAAGATTAATTTGACTATATCCGAAGTGGATTTATAGTGAGGTTTGAGGGCCTCCTGACGAGAGATGGAGAGCACACGGTGGAGGACAGAGGTGAGAACATGTTCCGGATAAAGTCTGCTGCGGAAGAAATCCAACATCTCTATCCTGCTTATCCCCCCGATCCTATCCTATCTCTTCTTTTTCAGTATTGCATATCATTTTATATCCTATTTATTTATTTTCATATTTCCCTACTCGTCTTTCATACCTTTTATTACTGCACTCTATCCTATTTATTTATTTTTTCATTTAGCTTTTTTTATATTTTATTTATTTATTTTATATTTTATTTTCTGGGCGATTTACTTTTCTCCTGGTTCTTTCCCCACTCTGCCCTCTCTGAAATATTTTATCAACTCTCTCCGTGTGTCGGCCACCACAAGCGTTAGCTCCCTGCCTCCTGATATATCCCGTGCCGCTATTGACTTTGCATTCGTTACTTTCAAGAAAACCAGATTCACCTCTATCTCCACTTTATTCATTTCTGCCTCCACCACAAAATTCTTCCTAATGGATTCTCTTCCAATTTTCATTCATCTGCTGGCACACTCAATCCAAGGGAACAACGTCTCCTACAACGAATTGAGACCAGATGTGGCTTTCAACGTATGCGCGTAGTGGCTGCCAGTTACTCCCGCCTTTTATCGGATCTCAGTGCCCAACAGTCCCAGCTTCTGCTTCATTTACGTTGTCTCACCTCCAACAACTTCCCTTTCTATTCTATGATACGCACCACTATCCACACACTGAACCGGCAGCTGCATGAGTCCCTTTTCACTACTAAACATCATAAACTATCCCGTCTCCTCCCTACCCCCAAAGCTGCCCCTCCATCCTCCACTCCATCCCGCACTCAGGTAGTCTGCATCCCATCAGATCTTCCGCTCTCTGAGGGAGAGCGCTCTGTTCTCAGTAAGGGCCTAAAATTTGTTCCTCTTTGTCCGACCCTAGACACACATAATCTCCTCCAGGATGTTCATCGGTTTCACCGAAGCATGATGCTGAAGTTCCATTTTAGACAGGAAGACAGCACTCCGCAGTCTCATGCGGAATCCGACATCTTCGCACGCTTTTCTCACTATACGAAACCTCCCTTTACACCTAAACCTGGGGCTTCTCATGCACTGGACCTGTATTTCAAGAACACCATCCATGACATTCAGCAGCTCCGCCCTCGTAGATTGCATTATTCCAATCTCACCTCGGCAGAGTCCCATGCTCTCTCCCTTCTTCGCCGTAGAGACGACATTGTCATCAAACCGGCTGACAAGGGAAGAGCCATTGTCGTCTGGCAGAAGGACTTATACCTAAGTGAAGATAAAAACCAGTTGACCAATGGCTCTTTTTACAGGCCAGGACCTGCGATGCAACTGTCTCTAACAATCGCATTGTACACAACACTATTAAACAGCTCATCACCAGTAATGCTCTTCCTTCCCATGCATCTCATCTTAGGATTCATAAATGTTCTTTGGGCAAGCCTGTATTCTACATGCTCCCCAAAATTCATAAGATCGACAACCGTGGCAGACCTATTGTCTCGACCTGTTCCTGTCCTACTGACTTCCTCGATAGCATTTTCCAGCCTATCTTTGAGAATCTTCCCACCTTTCTCAAAGACACTAATCATGCTCTTATATCTTTCTCCTCTATCCGACTCTCAGCAGACCGCTCCTACCGTCTTTTCTTTTTAGACGTCTGTTCTCTGTATACCTCAATTCCCCACTCTGATGGTCTCCGAGCTCTTCGGTTTTTTCTTGACCAGCGCACTTGCCCTTCTATATCCACTGACACTCTTCTCCGTCTTGCTGAACTGGTCCTTCAACTTAATTCCTTTGAATTCAATGGTCAGTTTTTTGACCAAATTAGTGGTGTTGCCATGGGAACGAAGATGGGTCCTAGCTATGCCTGCCTGTTCATGGGCCACTTGGAGCATCAGATATGGCAACAATACTTCGGTCCTTTCCCCGGTTTTTACCGCAGATATTTCGATGATGGCATAGGTCTCACAGATATGTCCGAGACTGATTTATCCCGCTTCATCGACTTTGTCAACCACTTCCACCCCACCATCAAGTTCACCTCCCTCATCTCCACAGTACCTTTTCTCATCTTCGGGCTTGTCGTGACTGCCTTCTATTTTCACAACTTCTCCGCCTCCGCCGTTTGTGCCTAGAAGACGATGACTTCCACTTCCGAGCCAAACAGATGTTGGATTTCTTCCGTAGCAGACTTTATCCGGAACATGTTCTCACCTCTGCCCTCCACCGTGTGCTTTCAATCTCTCGTCAGGAGGCCCTCAAACCTGACTATAAATCCACTTCGGATAGAGTCAAATTAATCTTAACCTATCACCCTCACAGTACTGCAGTCAAACAGATTCTTTTCCGCCACTTCCCTGTCCTCCAAGATGAGTCTGTGACCCAAGAAGTATTCGGTGAAGCACCTTTGGTGGCATATAGACGCGACAAGAACTTGAAGGATCTTTTTGTTCACAGCCGTCTCCCAAAGGAGAATGCAACTCACTTTGGCACACTACCCTGTGGTCGGACACGATGCAACACGTGCAAGTATGTCATCTCAACCGACAAGGTGTCTTTTCCTGAGGCTATGTACACCATCACCAGAAGCTTCACGTGTGAGTCGCGCAATGTCATTTATACGATCATATGTAAATGTTGCAAAACCTATATTGGTCAAACAGGCAAACGAATTGGGGACAGAGTCAGCCAGCACTTGAATGACATCTCTCAGCAAAAATCCACACCAGTTGCCATTCACTTTAATGGTCCTGTCACAGATGAAAATAGTGCAGCAGTAATCATCCACTTTTGCCCCTCCCCATCTAGTTTATAATTTTTGCTACATGAACGAAGGATTCACCAGTGCAATTAACACGTGGGCCATCTGGCAATCAAGCCCTATGTGAAACAGAGAGCGAAGCGCGGAGCATGGCGTAATAGATTCTTTGACAAGGGGAACACACGATGTTCAGTCTGACGGACCTTTGGCTGTAAAACTTTCAGGGAAGTAATTGCGTAGCTGATATTCGGCAAGGGGAGATGATGAAAGTCAAGAGGTGGTAAAATTACCTTTGATTCAAGAACCAAACGGCAAATTGGCTCGGGTCTGGCAGTAGGTGTGACTTTCACATTAAAGAACGGATTTATCAATATACCATGTCTCTCCGATAGCCATGATCAGTTGCCAGAAATCTATCTGAATTCACTAGCTCGTTATCTTAAGATTTCTCGTGGAGAGTGAAAATTATTAGATTTTTGTGTAGTGTTTTAGTTTTCTGATTACGGTAACTTATATACTAGCTTTAAAGTGATTTAGTGTGTTTAAAGTTTTCATTATACTTCACTGAGATTTTCTGTGCTAATTAAATAACTTATAGCTAATTTTCCAGCCGTAAAGTAACTTTAATTACTCGCCTATTTCCCAGTAAGAGATGTTTTAAATTGACTAGTACATACATTAAATAACTGTCAACTGTCACGCGTTAACAGAATAATAGGATAAGCTAGACACGTCTGTTTTTAATCTAATTTATAACAGTGGTGAAGAGGTCCTATTTTAACACGTGTTAGATATGATATTGATAATTTGGTTAAATGTTTATATTTTCTTTTCCTAAAAAATAGGCTGATCAAACCTGAGTACTAGCGGCTTTTCTTAAGGCCATATGAACTTATGATCATACGAACATATAATATTATAAGCATCCAAGAATATTTAATATTGATGAGCTTCTTGCTGTGATCTGTGCGGTCCATTTTTCCTCATTTTCATGATAGAAACCAGAATAGAACCATTGAATTATAATATTAACTGGGCCAGATAATAACAGCGATAGATTAGATAACGGATAACGGGACAGGAGTTATCTCAGTGAAATAAAGGAAACAGGATTTCAAGGAGAAGTGACCGCGTTTGTCAATGTAGAACTTGACCGATATGACGCGGAGAAGAAAGTAGCAGAAGCTAAGGAGAAGGAAGCACAAGATAGAGCGGAAATTAAAGAAACGGAAGAGCGTCAATCTCAAATGGAACAGAAGAAAATTGAGGCAGAGATGGAAGCTCGTAGGGCAAAACATGAAGAAAGAGAGAAGGAGAAACAGCAGGAGGAAAGAAAGAAGGGGAGACAGCGTGAATTGGCGCTTAAGGCCCTGGAGGTCCAAAGTCGTGGTGCTATGTCTTCCTCCAGCAATGGATAGTCTCCACCTCAGTCAAAGTTAACTGATCAATCCAGTACCCAATCTCCTCAACTCGTAGCTATGTCTTTCGCCCTAGATTCATTCCCTAGCGCTAACGAGGAAATTGACTCGTTTCTCCAGAAATTTGAGAGGATGGCGACATTATATGGGTTAGAGAGTTCCCGATGATGTCTAAAACTTTCACAGGCTCTAAAAGGTAGTGTGATAAGTATGATTTGTGGCTATCGAATTGATAAGTACTGCGGAGTGGATGTAAATGACGTTCTGTTGTTGTGATGTTCCTGCTTTCATAGGGTCATAATGGACACGTATATGAAAGGTCAACTCGTCCTGACACAGTGCTGACATCGAGTGAGAATGTAGATGTAAAGGATGCGAATGTGTGTAAAGTTCTGTTGAGTTGACAAGTCACTCACTCAATCATAAGCAGAAGTCAATAAAGGGTAGACCACTGATGACGTTTCATACATTTAATAGTGGACATACACTTTGACATCATGGTTACAGTTATTTGAACACGTTTGCACAAAAATCATCGTATACTCGAAAAATGGGTGACAATATCAGATGTGTAGGTATGTGGCACATCAATATAAAGGAACGATAGAAGGGAAACATTCAATCTCCTAGCTGTCTATCGTCTCAGGTTCTAACTGGCTAATCGCGTCAGTTAAGGTGGATACATACAATATCAACAATAATGGTTCACTGTCTGAACCTTCTCCTGTCTAATATTCTCAAGCTGAAAGTTCATCCAATGTTTATGATGACCATGTTAAACCACAGTAATGGGTTTTTATATTATCTAGCTCCCGGTACTATCATCAGGTAGTAAGACATATTCTGTTCTCCGACGATAGTCTTGCAATGGCGGGAATCAAAAATGGCTCCTCCTCCCTGAGCTTCGCTCACTTGGGATGGAGTAGTATGAAGCAGAATTACTTCGATATATAATCATAAATGTCCTCATAGCTTCTATCTGTTTCTGCTATCAATAAGCTGGTTACTGGAGTAATCTGGTGCTGCTAAGTTACATGTCATCTTCATCTGTGGTCAGCAATCTGAGATGCACGATAATACGTCTCTCGTATCGACTTAGCAACAAAGTTCAGCAAAAAAGGGTTTTAATTTACCTTGGTTCAGAAAACACATACAGGTAAATAACGCACGCCATTCCTAAGCGTTAATAATGAATATAGGAGAATCACCATCTCCTTCCTAGAATTGATCACTCTTTACTTTCTAAATAACCAGCCCTAGACACCGACATGACAGCCTTTCCTGTCCTCTCTCAAGAACCCACTGCGCATGCCTAACAACGCCTTTCACCCCCAGAGTTCAGCTCACAAAATAGTCCGACATAGAAATACAAAGATATAAAGATATAAGAGCCAATCACCTTAACTAGACAAGAAATACATATAAATTCAGGTCATAAACATTTTAAACAAGACCGATCTGTTTCTGGCCATACCTGACGCAAAAATTGACATAAACAGTATTTATACGCCAGATTGACCCACAAGGAAAGATAACCCATGTAATCGAATCTAACATCGACCGATCCGGGTTCTGACCCTTTTCTCTCAGAATCATAGATTAAATACAATTAAATACTTTTCATCAGACAAATAACCATAACTTTACATTTGTATGCCTACGTACCGTAATCTGTGCGTCGCAGACTAATATGTGCGCAACATAGTGCTTATGACGTCTACGTGAAACTGGAAAGCAGCCATCAAGACAATTACGACATGCTAAAGAAGGCTTTACTAGGGCGGTTCGAGATGAAAGCTCGCAAATTTTTGCACCTGTTCAGAAACAGCAGAAAAGAAGGCACGGAGACATTTCATCAATTCTCTTCACGCCTGACGGGATATTTGACAAAGAGCATGGAACTTTCAGAGATCCCTCTCACTTTTGAAGGACTCCAGGAATTTGTTCTTATACAGAACAAATAAAATCCACGTTGTCAAACAAAACCCGTAGATTTCTGGCTGAACAGGGCGCAGTAAAATTGGAGGACATTCTTAGTAAGTCTGAACGTTACGTGAATGCTTTGGCCGAGCTTCCCAGCACTAAACGCAAGCCGACAGATAAGCATTTTCGGAAAAATAATCCAGAGCCGTTTTCCCATTCTTCCCATCACCATAATCAACGAGAAGCTTTACCTTAGAACCCTCCCCAGGAAAAATCGAAATTCTTTAAAATTAAGTACCCCACGCAACATTCTGATCAACCCAACCGGCCTACATGGCACAGCCGCCAGAAAGGTCAAGACAAGGGAAAGACCACTGCACAAGGGACATCGGATCAGAGCAAGCCCACCGGGACGAATAGAATCGGTTGCTTGTTAACAGACTCGCAACAGAGAATTAGTGTCAGGGATTCTCAACCTGAGTGTGAGAGGCCCTCAACGCGAGGAACTGTTATTTTGAACGGGACTTCCACATCTTACCTTTTTGACACATGATTATCTTTTGATTGTATTGTCGCGAGACATTTGGTCAAACCTGGTCAAGAGACAGAAGACACCGTCAAATTATGTGGGGTTTTCAAGAGTGATGCACCCATGACGCTTCCCATCGCATTGGTGGAGATACACTCTGATTTTGTCAGAGGTGTTATCAAAGCGGCTATTATGGATGATCCTATCTACCCAGTAATACTTGGATGTAGATATGTGTTTGTTGGGAGACCGAAAGAGCTGATTGTGGCAGCAGTAACCACAAGAGGGCAAACCAAGAATGAACGGGAGCCTGCGCCAAATTTGTTACCTAAGGAACTAAAAGAGGCGCAACAAAAGGACCCTACCTTGGAACCCTGCTTTATGAAACTGCCCATGGCCAAGGACCCCAGACACAACGGAGACATCTTTTCTGAGGATGGCGTACTATATCGTGAAACGGGCAACCCTGATCAAGAGCATAACCAGCTCCTAGTACCGACGCAGTACAGAGCCCAAATCTTAGAAATGGGACACTCTCTTCCCTTTAGCGGACATATGGGACAAAACGCCACTATTCAGCAAATATCGACTCACTATTGGTGGCCAAGAATGAACACTGATATTATCAGATACGTGAAATCCTGTGCCCAGTGCCAACGGGTGGCACCCAAGCATTTGACACCCCCAGTTCCCATTGGTGAAATGCCAGTAATGGGGACACCATTTGAACGGGTTGTGATCGACATTTTAGGACCCTTAGAAAGGCCTAAAAGAAGGAACAGGTTCATCCTGACATTAGTCGACACATGCACTTTATGGGCAGAAGCTATACCACTAACATGCACGGATGCCAAGCATGTCGCAGCAGCCCTAGTGCAGATATTTACACGATTGGGATTCCCTCAACATGTTTTGATGGCTAACGGATCCCCATACCGGAGCCTGTTAATGGATGAGATCGTTGAGATCTTGAGGAACCAGCACAACTACACAAGCCATTATAATCTGGCCGGAAGTGGGTTAGTAGAACGTGTCAACTGAAACCTCAACATGATGTTATGTAAACTGGGACAAGAGAAACCTGAAGATTGGGACCTTTGTATACCTGCAGCTTTATTCGTCTACAGGGAAGCCCCCACATACTTCCACAGGATTTCCCCCAGCTACACTTTTATTCGGCAGACCTATTAAGGGGCCGCTGGAAGCCTTACTTCGGTCCCTGACAGACCAGAAGGCTGCTGAGACAGTCGTCTCAGCCAGTAAATATGTGTCGGAATTAAAGGAAAGGTTAAAACTAGGATGGGACCTAGCAACGACCAACCTTAAGCGAGCACGTGCAAAGCACGCAAACCGATACAGAAAAACCGCGAAAGAAAGAGACTTGCAAGCAGGAGAGAAAGTTTTGTTGCTACTCCTAACCGGGAACAACACACTACGTATCGGATGGCAAGGACCGTTTACCATCCTTAAAAAGATCTCAAGGGCTAACTACCAGATTAAAGGAAAGGAGAAGGTCTACCATGTAAATCTGTTAAAGAAATACTTGGAAAGACCAGTGCCGTTCTCTGAACATCTGCTGGCGGCTACCGAAGTTGACGATAGTTGCAGGGAAATTCCACTGCCAACACACGGAATCTGTCAGCGATGTCAAACTCGGCGACACTCTTTCAAATGAGCAAGGAATACATTCCAGAGGAAGAAAACGTTGGAGCAGATTTCATGAGTAGGAATTGGACAGAGACGAAGGGGGATGATGAGAGTGAAGATAACAGTCACCCTGGAGCTACTGATATAGGAAATCTATTTCCTTTTTTTTCTTAACCAGCGGCACTTGGGCTTTCAGCCCTTCGGCCCAATGACATGTCATTGCGAGGCTGGGGAACCTGAGGACTTTCCTTCCAACCCGGTCAGGAGCTTCGCTCCTTCCCATCCACACAGGGTTTATCACAGGAGCCGTTCAGGCTATTCAGTCAAATTTCCAGCCGTAACCATTTCTTCAAACGCTGACGCCCGGGTTTGAACCATGAACACCTGGTCGCCAGTACAACGCCGAAGCCATTACAATCTATTTCCTTAAAGTGGACATGAAGTGGTTTCATATCTTTAAGCGGGGACGTCTGTGACATATTATGAAAATAGCTTTCATCTATCTACTTCTTTATCTACTCTTTTCTTTTCACTAGTTTCACCTACGCCTGTTGGTTAACATAAAACCATTTCTATTACTCAGAGATCTGTCTCTCTTTCTCATTTAGCACGCATTTTAATGTTGGTCGCTATTTCCTTTGATGAGGAGACCTATTAGCTAACTTGAGCAGTAATTTTTTTACGCCAGCGATTTTCAGACAGCGAACAGGGGGAAATAAATTTGAATAATTTGAGTAGAAAGGAGCAGACAATTTCTATTTACCTTTCACTGAACCCGTTCGCTAGAAAAGTAATTACTCGGCGAATTGCCAGATCAAAGACGGGCTTCGCTCGATGACCACGTCTGCGGGCGGTACTTAGTGTGATTTTTCTCGATCGAAGAAATCTCTCGCGATCTGGACAATTACGTTATCCCTGATCTAAGAAAGAGTGTGAGTTCTGGTTTTTGGCTCTAGCGTAGAGAATGGCTTTGATTTACGCGAAAGCCGAAAGCTGAACAAAGAAATTTCCCGTAGGTGCTAAGTCTGGCAGAGAGTCTGGTTTTTTGTGTATAGTGTAATCATCCCCTTTGATTTCAGAGATATATGTACCCCAAAAATCTAACTAAATGTATCCAGTACTCCATAGATTCAGAAGACATCTAGCTACGATTCTAGAATCACTTGTATTAAGTAGAGTTTCTTAGTTTTTGTTGGAGAATAGTCTTAGAAGTTTGTGTGAAGGTAATATATCTACTAGTAGTTGGAGTTATTAAAGTGGTAAAATCGTCTAATTATATTTCCCTAAGTTTTACTGTGTTACAGTGGAAAGCAGAACAAATAATAATTTCTAGCTAAACTCTTCCAGATATAATATAAATTTAATTAACTGCTAGTAACCAGTCAGAGAATATTGTAACCAACTAAGTAAAGGCACTGGTTCATCATGAGTATTGACGAAATGTATATTTATTTCCAATTCATGATGACGGTTTGTTTTAAATGACTAGAATTTATTTCACGGGAGTATTTAAACGACAAGACAAGCTCTAAGCTTGTAGTTTGTAATTTAAAATTAAATAACCGAAGTGGATAAATATCTTCTTTGTTACGCGGGGTAAGGATAGGATTGTGAATACTATATTATGTTAAGTATTTGTATTTCTTTTTCTCCTTTTTACAGTATTGGGTCAAACCCTAAACCTTACCAGCGGCTTCCATATGAATCTGAATATAACCTTACAAAAGAACAATCTGATATAAATATCGGGTTTTCAAGGTGACCAGTCTGGCCTTGTGTTTTACACACAGAAAGAGACAGAGTACCAACCCCAAGAATATTAAGAATAAATTGTAACTGGACTTATAGAATATCTAGATTTCTTTTCCCAAGTTCATATACATTCAGCCTGTGGTGGCGACATAATCAACCATTTACATTACCTAAATAACAACCTCTGTGTTGTGAAGAAGATTTATCCTGAACAGATTTGTTTACCTGACACTCGATTTAACGATTGAAGATTCCAAGCTACTGTATACTGTGAACATTAGATCTCTTAATTATTTTACTACCTGGACAAAACTTGAAGTGACATCATCATCATCCTACTAACAGTAGCGAATCAAGCGTTTCCCATCATTTGAATTAATTAGTCTTTGGAGAAACTGGGGCTTGATTCGTCAAAAACCCAACCTTGGATGGGCTGTGTGTACCTTAACGATTGTTCCAGATGTTGTGAAAGCACCGATTAGGTAAGAGTGACTGGTTGTGATCACAAGTTTGTCAGAGCGAGAGAGAGCAGGGATGAATATTTCTTTCATTGTATAACCCATGTACTAACTTTGTATTTTTTTGTGTGCAAGTTCTGCTAATGCTGTCCCTCTCAGAATAGATTAACGTATAACTCTGTTCGTTTACCGAAGAGGGGAATTTATAGACCATAGCGTATAAATCTTTGACTCTTTGGGGGTTAATAACTTTCTTCTAACGGGATTTTGTCTCAACAGAGGGAGGGAGGATTACACCTATGAGTCTACTTCTTTAATCAATTCATTGACTTATGTTTATTTGTATTTGATCTGATATTCAATATATTTCGGTTGTGAAGTTTCTTTATGATAAATAAAATTTACATAAACTTTATTTACGTGTGTTGGTCAGCTCGTCCCAAACTCTCCATATTCCATTGATATAGTTTTCACGTCTGTGCGTCTAACTGTCGTCACTTATGTGTGAGTGTATGTGAGTGGTTGATATATATATTAATGTATATTATAATAGACTGTCTGACTAACCAAGTTCTGTTAGAGAGAGACTGAAGGAGAGAAAGCTTCTCGAGTTCAGGGACAGACTAGTTATTTTCCACCATTTTCACTCGCGTAAAATCTATCTCTATATTATCTCTCACTGAGTCACCACCTGGTCTAGTCTATTCAAAAGGGACCAATCTATGTCTCAATTCCCCTATCAAAATCTACGACACTGACCACCATTCTATCATGTTCTCATGACTCATTAACAAATTCCCTTCTTTTGATTTCAAACAGCCACTGACTGTTTGTATCCTTCTGCCTATAAACTCATTTATTTGCGTGTACATAGATTTTATGTTTTTTCTGTGCTGCACTTCAAGCTCTCTGCAGTTCTTATTTAGCCATGCTTCTGTTGCTGTTTTACATTTGTTTATTATTTCCTTATTTAGTCTGCCATATTCTTCTTTGTCTTGCTTCTTCTTCCTTCTTGCATCCATCAGTTTTAAAATTTCATCTGTCATCCATTTCTTCTTTGCAGTCCTGTTTACTTCTGGTATGATGTTTTTTATGTTTGATGTATTGATTCCTTTAGCATTTCCCACTGTTCATCAATACACTTTATTTTTTCTATTGCATTGTACCTATTCTGTACTGTAATGTTGTATCTTTCACTCATTTCCTTATCTGATTTAAGTAAGGCTAAGTTTAACTTGATGTTGTTTGAAGTTCGCTTTACTTTCTTCAATTATGTTCTAAAAATTCCCTATTACTGGTACATGGTCGCTGTTGCAGTCTGCTCCTGACCTAGTTTTCACAGATTTTAAACTGTTTCTAAATCTCCTGCATATATGTTAAATGTAGTCATCTGATTATGACCATTGTTTCTTGGGCCTTTCCACGTCCGAAGGCGTCTTTGCTGCTGCTTAAACCAGGTGTTTCCAACTATCATATCATGCGTTCTTGCCCACTCTATCAGTCTGTCACCTCTCTCATTTCTTTCTCCCAGGCTATAACCACCAGTCACATCATTAACTTTTTCATTTCCAACTTTCACATTGAAGTCTCCAGGAATAACAGTTGTCTTATGAGTTTACACTGAGTCATAACCCTCTCAAGTTAACTGTAGCATGTGTCTTATTTCTTCTTCTGTACTATCTACCGTCGGGCCATATGTATTGGTATACAACTGAAATCAATTTGTCTGTCCCTCAATTTAACCAACAGGACTCGATCTGATATTGCCCAAAATTCCTTTACTGTTCTTGCTCTTTCTGCATTTAATATTATGCCTGTTCCTCTTTCATGTTATTATTTTGTAGTTATCAGAATATATTTCACCTCTTCCGGAATATCGCACTTCACAAGGACCTAATACATTTAAACTCATTCTTTCCATTTTCATCTTGAAGTTATCTATTTTTACATTCTGCATTAGTGTCCTCTCATTCCAAGTTCCTATGATTAAGTGGGGACACTAGACATGGATAAAGGAGAGATACTAAGGGCTATTAATGATCGCCTGCTGGATAATGACACAGCAATGAATGAATCAACAAAGCTGATACTGTTGGAGTTTGGCATCAAACGTGGGACTAGCAGAAATGGACGTGAGAGAGGATGCATCCGTCGTATGTACAACCAGCGTGCTACAGGTATAATTACCATTTATATTCTTCGACATTTGCTGAACGAACGAACAAACTTTATTTTCAAAGGGTTAAGAATTGTTCACTGTCACGTAGAGATTATGATCAATAAATTTTCAATTGTTCTCTTCTTTCTCTACCCGTGTCCTCATATTTTATTATCGCTTTTTTATCATTTTCTTGTGTTTTTCGCATTCGTACGTTTGCGACTATAAACATTACTATTTTCCCATTCTAACGTTTACCTGCTTTCTTTCTCATACTGGGATACGCATTCTATTACGTAGATGTCAGTGGACGAGATGTGTGAATATGCATCAATCTCAGACATACGAGCAGACTTTTGTCTGCACATTTAGCTGACACGCGCGTTTTCGTCGGCTGAGCGCCCAGGTGTGGTGTCAAAACCGACATCTCCACGGCGCGTAATTGAGACTTACCGTCTAGCATTTTCACCTGCCACATCGGTCATCAGGCTGAGTTCTCGGCGAAGTGTGAAAACTGCCTCGGCATTGGAGACAGGCCGTCTGAGACTCGCAACTGACACGCGCACTCTCGGTCAGTAGGTGGCAGTTACAGCTTGCGTTTAAGCTAATGCAGGTGTTAAGACAGAAAAGGGGAGATTATTTCGTTTTGCGAAATAAGTTGGGACCCTGTAGTGGGTTTGATGGTATTGTATGATGGTGATATTACTAAATGTAATGTATGAGGCCAGCTGTGAAGGCTCCTGAGATAAAATGTAGTTGTGAATTGTCAGAAGGCCTTTCTTGCTACCACTACGACCTCACACTCAATTTTTTTTTTCTTAATGAATGTAGCTATGTAAAATGTCTAGGGTAATGATATGTAATGTGGTGTGATAGTTATGGATACACCCACAGATATTTAAGCAGACTAATAATATTTAACAAATATTATAATACACTGAACTAACTCAAGAGTGTAAAATTTTTGATAGAATTATATTACATTTATTTGTTCTGGATCAAGTTTTATGTTGACCAGAACTTTTTTTAAAAAAAAAGGATTTAAAAATTATGAAAGCAATGCATGGAATGTTACATAATAAATGCAAGAGTGTACATATATAAGTACTAGACTAGTTAGTTTTATTAAAATGTTCTAGTAGTCATCTACTTGGGAGGATAGTTAATGCTTGTGCTGTTGGGGTGGCCTCATCACACCTGTCTATATTGACTACACAGTGTCCAGTAAATTACAGGAATTTTATGGGGTATTAGTAACTAAAAGGCGTTGGTGAACTTCCAGCAGACCAGAGGCTCACTCAACTTGCATATGTAGCTCTGGTGCTGAAATCTGGTGGTCCCACCTCTCCGTGCTGGCGGGCAATAATAGTGGTCTCTGTCACAACGTACTGCACAGATACACTCGAGTAAAATCACCAACTGAATGGACACCGCCTTGTTGACAACTGAAACTCACAGCTCAGATTATGAATAAAGAACACAGAAATGCTAGCAAAACTCAGCTGAGCTGCTGGCTATAGTATGGCGTCCCTGAACTTATTTCACTTTCTTTCATTTGGAAATCACCACACTTTAAAATACTGTGTCTATCATCGAACAACTATTGAGGAATGGCCCCATTTGCGCGTCTGAGCGCCGATAAAATGATTGTCTGTGGCCAATCACAGCCTAGGTTTATTTCAAATTCAAATTTCCTACCCTAAAGTCATTTCAGTCATGCTTCAGTCAAGTATGGATGTTTATCTGTTAGTCTGTCCGTCTCTACTTGTTTTTTTTTTCAAAAACGTACTTGATTTTTGAACCAACCTTTCTCTCCCCTCCAAAATTTTGTCGTTAAAAGTTATATTTAGACACAGCTCCCACCAATGTCCCTTCGCTTCCCTACTAAGTAGATTTGAACACCTGCGTCTCAAGGTCGTGTTTTTTTTGTGGAAATAGCGACACTTTTTATTCCATACAGTCTGTCGCTGATGTGAACAACACTGTCTTTTGTCATTATCTTCAATATTATCTATCCGTCTGTAAAATTAAGAACATATTAGTTCACTGCTCAGAATGGGCCATCCGGCCAGCTAATTTTTATATTCCTAACATTAATATTACGAAAAAGTTACTTTTTAATTTTTGTAATATTCCAAACATCTGCGTTCTGCTGCTGAATTCAAATCAAAGGCTTGGTATCGCAAAAGCGACCAATAAATGACTGTGGCGTAACATATCCAAGGTCCCTTCTGTCGAGTTCCTTACTTTATGTCAACTTGGGAAACGTGACTTTTCTCCGTTTCCCCCCCAATTGCGTCTCCTTAGCCTTTCTAGTCTCACGCAATCTTTCCAGTCATATTTTTTCCTTTTTATCCGCCGTTCCCCTTCTGTCTAGCAAGTCAATTTTTATGGAGGGTGATGACCCGCGGTCTGGGCGATCATGTACTATCAGCAGCCTACGCATTATGTTTTTATCCTTACATGTTATCTTTGGAGGTATTTTACCGTTGTATCTCTGTCAATTTCACTACACATCTCCCCACTTGAAAACATGCCTATGGCAAGTTCCAAAACCAGCGATACACATAGGTAAAATTACTCCTCACGTCTGCCACTACTCTAATTTTGATTACAGGGGTGCCGACTGAGGAAATCTGCACCGACATTCAATTTACGGCTTGCATAAGCGACTGGTTTCAGTTCCCCATCAGGTGAAGATGATCTTTGCAACAAAGCCCCTCCTAGTCCTACATTACTTGCATCGGTTCTTAAGACAAAGTCCTGTGTCAAATCAGGCAGTTTGAGAATAGGCTTGCTAGTGAGTTTTTCCTTTAACTCTTGGAACGCTAGTTCACATTGTGCAGTCCAAATAATTTTATCTGGAAGTCCCTTGCGAGTCAGATCAGTCAGAGGAGCACAAATAGCGTTAAAATTCTTGATGTATTTCTGATAAAATCCGCATAACGACACAAATGATCGCACGTCCTTTTTTGTTTGCGGCCTAGGTGCTCTCTGCAGTTTTTCCAAGTTCTTAGGATCAGGGGTCATACTACCCTGATATACAGTGTGTCCCAAGAATTCCAACTCTTTGCATCCAATACAACATTTTGTTGGCCTAGCAGTTAAGTTCGCCTCCCGAAGTCTATCAAACAACATCTCCAGAGCTTCAATGTGTTCTTCAAATGTCTCTGTGGCGACGAGAATATCATCCATGAAATTCGTGATACATGGGTTATTCAGGGGATCCAACAATTTGCGCATCATCCTTGAAAACACACTCGGAGCATTTTTCAGTCCGAATGGTAGCATATTGAATTCATAATGTCCATCCGAAGTGCTAAAAGCCACATAAGGTCTCACTTCAGGCTTCACTGGGATCTGGTAATAGCCTTTACTAAGATCCACCTTTGAAAAGTATTTTGCCTTGTTCAGTCTGGCAAATAACTGTTTTGTGTCTGGTAATGGATCCACTTGTCCTTCTGTGACAGCATTCAGTTTCCTGTAATCTATGCACAGTCTGTGTTCCCCAGACGGTTTTCTCAACAAAACGACACTAGAACTAAAAGATGATTCACTGTGCGAAATAATCCCCTCCTTCAACAAATACTCTATTTCTTCCTTCAATGCCTTCTCCTTCGCGAACGGAATAGAATAGGCTCTCATACAGATTGGGTTTGAGTCTACCAGTTTCATGTCATACTGTAGCAAATTTGTATGGCCTGGTTTATCTGTTAATACATCTGTATGTTCCTCCAGAACCTGTTGAACTCTCTCCCTCTGGTTTTTAGTCAGGTGCTTACTGACTTTTACCTGTGCTGCGGTTTCACAAGGATGTAATGGGTATTCATGTGAGGTGAGTGGTTCTTTTTGCATCTGGGTTGCAATAGCCAAGGTCAGTAAGGGGGTGCTTTCCTGGAGTGGTCTGTCCAGATACTTCTTTAACAGGTTTACATGATAAACTTTCTCCTTCCCCTTTTTGTCAATTTTATAGTTTGTTCTAGACACCTTCTCTAGAACCGTATATGGACCTTGCCAACCAATTTGTAATTTATTCTGGCTTCCGGGTAGTAGAAGCAGCACCTTCTCTCCGACTGCCAGTTCCCTGTTCTTTGCCTTCCTATTAAAATATGCTGCATGTTTCTTCCTGGCTTGCTTCAAATTATCATTTGCCAGTTTCCATCCAGCTTTCAAACGAGTGGTCAGTTCGTTCACGTATTGATACGATGAGGTAACAGTCTCTTCCGCCTTCTCATCTGTCCAGGTCCTTAATAGAGCTTCTAATGGACCTTTTATTGGCCTCCCAAATAGCAGAGTTGCGGGAGCCATCCCGGTTGAACTATGTGGTACCTCCCGGTACGCAAACAATGCGGCGGGCAGGAATTGATCCCACAGATCCGGTTTTTCGTGTGCCAGCTTTCTCAGGATAGAAATGAGAGTCCCGTTGAACCTCTCTACCTGGCCGTTCCCTTGTGGATGGTACGGACTACAATGAAAGTGTCTGGCTTGAAATAGCTTAAAAACTTCTTCCGTTAGTTTCCCCTTGAACTGAGAACCATTATCCGTCAAGATTTGATGCGGGAATCCTAATCGGGTAAATATTGTAAGTAGTGCCTCTGCTACATGTTTTGAATCAATTGATGGCAGGGCTACCGCCTCTCCCCACATAGAACAAGTGTCCACCAGAGTAAGGATGTAACTGTTCCTCCTCTTGGTCCGAGTGAGAGGTCCTACAATATCCACTGCAACCCTCTCAAAAGGTGTTCCCACTATGGGCATTTCCCCTAGAGTTGCAGGAGCAGTCCAGTGCTTTGGAGCTACCCTTTGACATTCTGGGCAGGATTTGACATATCTTTTTATATCCTCCGTTATCCCTGGCCAGAAGTAATGACAAGCTATACGCTGTCCTGTGGCGCTGATCCCCATGTGACCACTGAAGGGAATCGCATGCCCGAGTTCCATCACTTTATCTCTATATGAAGTGGGAAGAACCAGCTGGTTGTGACCATTTGTTCCAGTTCCGGCCTTCCTGTATAAGAGTTTGTTCTTCATGAAATATTCCCCCTTGCTCGGAGGTGTGTGGCATTTGGGCAATTTTTTAAAACATGGCTTGAGTGTCCTATCCTCAGCCTGCGCCTTCCTCGTCTCCTCTGGATGAGCATTTATAGGTTCACCTTCTTCCTCCTTCTTCTGTGACCTGGTCTGCACTGTCGCCATGATCACAGGTTTCTCGGGATTCCCCAAGAAGACGTATCTACACCCCAATATCAGAGGGTAGATTGGTTCATCTATCACTGCTGCTCTGATTTCTCCCTCCACATAGCGAGTTTTCACCGTTATCCTTGCGATGGGAAGTGTCATGAGTGGTATGTCCTTAGTCGCCCCTTGTATTTCCACTGTTTCTGTGGTATACTGACTTGGGTCCACTAGGCTAGACGTCACAACTGAATCATAATCCAAACCTGTATCATAAAGGCACCTTATGGTGACCCCATTACAAATAACATCCTCACAAACTGGGGGGTGATAAGGTTCCTGGTGTCCATTAGGATTAACCTTTAATCTTCGCGTCCCCGACTTCATTGCAGCAATGTTTGAAGGTTTCCTTCTACAAAATTCGGTGTTATGGTTATCCTTCTTGCACCATTTACACCATCTTTTTCCTTGGTTCAACGGTTTTCTTTCTTTGAACTTTTGGTCATTGAACTGTGAGTTTCTGGCGCGATAGTCATTTCTTGGCCGCTCAAAGTTTGTCCTACCTTTATTTCCCTGCTCTCTATTATCAAATTTATTAAATTGCTGTGGAGCTTTAAAATTGTCTATGTGCTTCTTTTTAGCACCACTTACCTCTGCCTGAGCTGCCTGATACCTCTCAGCAACATTTAAAATTTCCCCCAACTTCTCTGCACCTTGTTCCATGAGAAATTTTCTCATGTCTGGAGCCATGGACTCTCTCAATTGCTCAATCATGATCATTTCTTTAAGATCTTGGGTCTTCCCCAGAGCCGTCCATTTCTCCAAATAGGTTTCTAGTCTAGCAGAGAATTGGTGGTATGTCTCCCCAGACAACAGTTTGGCATTTCTAAATTTCTTACGATAAAATTCACCATTCTTCTCGTACCTTAATAACAAAGCCTGCTTTAACATGTCATAATTGTCTTGGTCTTCCCTGTTCATTTTGGCAAATACTTCATAAGAAGTACCTCTCAATCCCTGTGATAGCTTTAAACTCCACCTCTCTCTCTCTAACCCATATGTAGTAGCTAATAACTCAAAACGTCCTAGGTACCCCTCTATGTCATCGTCTTTTTCAACAAAATGGTCTAAATGAAACCCCATAGCTGAGTTTGAGGCTCCCAGACTGGGCGTAGCATCTGAGGCAAAAGGGCTGGCACCATTTTCAGGAGCCGGGCCTTGTAATTCCAGCTCCCTTAGTCGTAATTCGTGCTCCCTTTGCAACCTTCTATCTTCTGCCTCCCTTTCGGCAGTCAACCTTTTTTCTTCTGCCTCCCTTTCGGCAGTCAACATTTTTTCTTCTGCCTCCCTTTGCTGTCGTTTTTCTTCTGCCTCAATCTGCAGCCTCTTAATTTCTCTATCAGCCTCAATTTGTAACCTCTTCTCTTCAGCTACCTTTCTATCTTCCCTTTCAATATATTTATCACATTCAGCCGTTACATATTGAATTAAAATCTGACCATCCATTCCCATCTCCTTTGCGGTCAGCACAGCAGCTGATCGGAATTTTGCTAGCTCCGCCATACTTTTCAGACAATATAATAATATACAAGCTAAATCTCTAACCAGTAAATACACTAAGTACTTCTTATGACTATAGTCTAACTAATTCTAACTAACCAGTTAACTAATTAATTATCACTGGCTGTGAAGATTCACCAACTTTTATCTGCAGGGACACTTTTAATTTTAAAGGGAATTTCACAATTTTTTTTTCCCCTAATTTTATTTCTCCAACCAGGAGATCCTAATATTACTGTTGGGCTAATTATCCCTGGACAAGACCCCAATGTATGTAGTGGGTTTGATGGTATTGTATGATGGTGATATTACTAAATGTAATGTATGAGGCCAGCTGTGAAGGCTCCTGAGATAAAATGTAGTTGTGAATTGTCAGAAGGCCTTTCTTGCTACCACTACGACCTCACACTCAATTTTTTTTTTTCTTAATGAATGTAGCTATGTAAAATGTCTAGGGTAATGATATGTAATGTGGTGTGATAGTTATGGATACACCCACAGATATTTAAGCAGACTAATAATATTTAACAAATATTATAATACACTGAACTAACTCAAGAGTGTAAAATTTTTGATAGAATTATATTACATTTATTTGTTCTGGATCAAGTTTTATGTTGACCAGAACTTTTTTAAAAAAAAAGGATTTAAAAATTATGAAAGCAATGCATGGAATGTTACATAATAAATGCAAGAGTGTACATATATAAGTACTAGACTAGTTAGTTTTATTAAAATGTTCTAGTAGTAATCTACTTGGGAGGATAGTTAATGCTTGTGCTGTTGGGGTGGCCTCATCACACCTGTCTATATTGACTACACAGTGTCCAGTAAATTACAGGAATTTTATGGGGTATTAGTAACTAAAAGGCGTTGGTGAACTTCCAGCAGACCAGAGGCTCACTCAACTTGCATATGTAGCTCTGGTGCTGAAATCTGGTGGTCCCACCTCTCCGTGCTGGCGGGCAATAATAGTGGTCTCTGTCACAACGTACTGCACAGATACACTCGAGTAAAATCACCAACTGAATGGACACCGCCTTGTTGACAACTGAAACTCACAGCTCAGATTATGAATAAAGAACACAGAAATGCTAGCAAAACTCAGCTGAGCTGCTGGCTATAGTATGGCGTCCCTGAACTTATTTCACTTTCTTTCATTTGGAAATCACCACACTTTAAAATACTGTGTCTATCATCGAACAACTATTGAGGAATGGCCCCATTTGCGCGTCTGAGCGCCGATAAAATGATTGTCTGTGGCCAATCACAGCCTAGGTTTATTTCAAATTCAAATTTCCTACCCTAAAGTCATTTCAGTCATGCTTCAGTCAAGTATGGATGTTTATCTGTTAGTCTGTCCGTCTCTACTTGTTTTTTTCAAAAACGTACTTGATTTTTGAACCAACATTTCTCTCCCCTCCAAAATTTTGTCGTTAAAAGTTATATTTAGACACAGCTCCCACCAATGTCCCTTCGCTTCCCTACTAAGTAGATTTGAACACCTGCGTCTCAAGGTCGTGTTTTTTTGTGCAAATAGCGACACTTTTTATTCCATACAGTCTGTCGCTGATGTGAACAACACTGTCTTTTGTCATTATCTTCAATATTATCTATCCGTCTGTAAAAATTAAGAACATATTAGTTCACTGCTCAGAATGGGCCATCCGGCCAGCTAATTTTTATATTCCTAACATTAATATTACGAAAAAGTTACTTTTTAATTTTTGTAATATTCCAAACATCTGCGTTCTGCCGCTGAATTCAAATCAAAGGCTTGGTATCGCAAAAGCGACCAATAAATGACTGTGGCGTAACATATCCAAGGTCCCTTCTGTCGAGTTCCTTACTTTATGTCAACTTGGGAAACGTGACTTTTCTCCGTTTCCCCCCCCCCCCAATTGCCTCTCCTTAGCCTTTCTAGTCTCACGCAATCTTTCCAGTCATATTTTTTCCTTTTTATCCGCCGTTCCCCTCCTGTCTAGCAAGTCAATTTTTATGGAGGGTGATGACCCGCGGTCTGGGCGATCATGTACTATCAGCAGCCTACGCATTATGTTTTTATCCTTACATGTTATCTTTGGAGGTATTTTACCGTTGTATCTCTGTCAATTTCACTACAGACCCCTTTGTCTGGTAATAGATATAACCAGAATGTTAAACTTTATTTTCATTCAGTCCTCAATATTCGCAGTAGACAGGTTGCTCGTGAATAGAATAAGCTGTATAGCGAAGTTTCTCAGTTTGTTTCGACAATTTGTCGAACTTCTAGACTTCAATAAATATATCAGCGTATGACTCTAAAGTTGTGCGACCACCTGTAGTTCTATGTTGAGGTAAATATATATATATCTAGATTTTGTGAGTGATTAAGTGATACTCGCTTATTTCATATTTCACTAGTTAGATTTGGTGCAGAGTGCTTAATTTATATAGTCTGTATTATTTTATAGTGACGAGTTACAGTGGAAAACAGAAATTATAATTTCTAGCTTAAACTCAGTCGGCTATTAATGAATTAAATTTAACTTCTGAATAATCAGACGAGAGAATGTATTTTAAAACTAACTTATAAAATGCTAGATGCCTCATGAGTGTTGATGGAGTACGTAGGTATTCTTAATTTATGATGATGGATTTTTATATATAACTTATTTCACGGGAAGTTTTAAACGATAAGTCAGGCTCAATGCTTGCAGTTCAAAACGTAAGTTATATTGAGTACATAATATGTAAACTATTTCATATGTGTTTTTCTTTATTCAGTGAATACTGGGGTAACCCAAATTTTGCCGGCGTTTAGTACAGAGACATACCTGTGAGAAACATAAACATTTTATATCTTTAACCACGTGGGTTTTTTCAAGTACCACCTGTCTGACAGTGCGTGTGCCTTCAGAGATAGACAGAATACCAATCCCACTAACAGTTTTTTTTAAAGAATAAATGTTTATACTGGGCCTTTGAGGCAGATCATATTCTCCTCGAACTCGGTGTTGAGGCTACTTTGTGGCGAGAATATTACAGAAATCTAAAACATTAACTTTCCGACATTGTTGACAAAGTGTGTGGTGAACCTAGATTATCTGTTGAGAGAAGTTGTCCACCGGTCATCTCCCTAATTAAGGGAAACCTCGTGTTCTGACACTGTGTGCCCGTTTAAGCCTAATTCTTACCTCGTGAGTCAAGTGACACTAACTTTAGTCTGAAATAACTATGGCATGAAGCAGACGCTCCTCGGATCCATTTTGATGAAACCAACAAACAAATCTGCAGAGCTGGGATCCGCTTCATTAAACGACAGAAACAGATAAAAAGTGTGTGTGTCCCGAAGTTTGCGCCAGACGGCGAACAACAGCACGAGTTTAGGTAAGGTTGTGTGAGTCAGGGCCCTGATGAAAGAACCGAGTGAAAGTAGACTGAAGGATGTTCTTTGTTGAGTCACCCACGTTGTAACTTCCTTTATGCAAGTTATTTCTAACAATATTTTCCCTTAGAATAAAGCAGAGTATCAAGTCTGTCCATACCTTAAAAGGGGGAAACCATAGACTCAGTCATATGTATCTGTAACTCTTTGGGGTTATCACTTCCTTCTAACGGGACTGTGAGCTATATATCCAGGGGAAGGACCATACAAACGGGTCTATCACTATTGTAGCATTCCTTGATTTTTTATGACTATGTGTACATGCTTTTGATGTATTTTATATGTTGTGATGAAAGTTTACTATGATAATTAAACTATATCTACACTTATTCCAGTGTGGTGGTCAGTTCGTTCCCATAATATCTATACAATCCTTGTTATAGTTTTCCCACGTCTGTGTGTCTAACTGTCGTCACTTGTATGTGCGGGCACGTGAGTGGATAGAGATATATAAATATATACATAATTCTTTATAGACTGTCTGACTCCTCTGGATCTGTTGTAGAAGATAGGCGGAAAGAGAGAGAGATTCTCGATTTCCGGGACAGCCTCTATAAATTTCTACCATCTCGTGGAAATCTATTTCTATTTACTACCTCTCACTGTGACTATCACTTATTCTAATCTATTCAGAAGGGACCAACCCAAGTCTTAATTTTCCTATCAAAAATCTACGACAGAATGGTGTCTCGTCTATCGGGATTTTGAACTTTGAATAGGAAGACGAGACGACAAATATCCGCTCGTCGGTAAGATTCTGTATTCTGATATAGAGTAAGAGTGTGATGTCTCGTGGTTTTGTGTATCTTTTAATATAATCCCCTAGACGAAACGATCTGTTTATTGACGTGCTGACCACACAACTAATATTTGTTTTTCCACAGCATTTTTGAATAATATACATTTGAATTACAGGTTGACTTTGTCGGAATATATGTTAATTATTGATTTTGTAATACTAAACGCTGGTAAAGTTGTGAATGTATAACATTCACAGGGTTCTGATGCAGGAAGGTGTTTGAACTAAGTTAAGGAGTGCGTTTCGGACTATTTGTCCAGATTAATTGCCTCCCTTACCCTAACTGTCTTCAGGGGTAAACTTGATCGTGGATTAAAAATTAAGGGAATTTATTTTTCTCTTTAAATTTTTGCAATAATTATTTTGTTTTCACTGTAGAAACTTATTTTTCAGTGAGTAATCTTAACTACCATTAATTTGGCGTAGTCGTCTGCATTAGGTGCTTTATTGCCGATTAATAGCAGCGATAGTTAGACACTATATTTTTGGAAGAGGTATCCCAGGTTATAAGTGTATCATCTTTTGTTTTGGTATTTTCTCGTACGTGGTAGAAACCAGCGTATCTTTTTCTTAATTTCTTTCTCGTCTAAGTCTCAGTCACCTATTTACTATGGCAGAAAGGGCGAAACTGAGACAGATGCTCAGACAGGAAGCAATGGAAGAGGGACTGGACGGCGACGAAGCGAAAGCTTTCGTCAGGGACGAACTTGAGAGATACGATGTGGAAAAAGCAGCAGAGAGGAAAGAAGCGGAAGACCGTCTATTACAGCAGAAGAAGATTGAGGAAGAAATGGAAATCCGCTGAGCGAACGAAAGAGAGAAGGAGAGACAGCATGAGGAAAGAGAGAAGGAGAGACAGCATGAGGAAAGAGAGAAGGAGACAGCATGAGAAGGAGAGAGAAGAGAGACAGCATGAGTTAGCTCTTAAAACTCTAGAATTCCAAAGCCGTGGTGCTGCCTCTACCTCCAGCAATGGAGAGTCATCTCCTCATTCTTCCTTTACTGATCCTTCTAACACTCAATCTCTTCAACTCAACGCTATGTCTTTCACTCTTGAGTCTTTCCCTTGTCCTAATGAGAAGATTGACACATGGTTAGAAAAATTTGAGAAAATGGCAACTCTGTACGGTTTAGAGAGGTCGCGTTGGAGTATGAAACTTTCCCAGGCCCTTAAAGGTTCTGCTTATGATGTTTATTCTAAACTGGAAAGTGGCCAACAAGACAACTATGACTTGTTGAAGAAAGCTTTGCTGGAGCGCTTTGAAATGAATGCGCGAAAGTTTCTGCAACTGTTTCGCAACAGCAGGAAGGAGAGCTCTGAACTTTTCAGCAGTTCTCATCTCGTCTAAAGGGATATCTGACAAGTGCCTTGAACTTTCACAGCTCCCCTCTACCTATTAAGGTCTTGAGGAATTTGTTTTAACCGAACAAATAAAGAACACTTTGTCTGCTGATACCCGGAGATTTCTAGCTGAGCAGGGTGCAGAAAAGCTTGAAGACATCTTAGAAAAATATGAGCGATATCACAATGCGCTGGCTGAACTACCGGCCACAAAACGGAAACCGACAGAAGAGCATTTTCGAAAGAATAATCTAGACCAATCTCCTCATGCTTCTAATCAGAATAACCACTGAGAAACGACCTCAAAACCCCCTCCTGAAAAATCTAGGTTCTACAAAAACAAGTACCCCAACCACAATAAACAGTCTGATCAACCCGACCGACCTTCATGGCAGCGCAGCCAGAAAGGACAAGGTGGCAAAGGGAGAACCCCTGAGCACGGGACTAATGATCAGAGTGAGCACACCGAGCCTAAACGCATCGGATGCTTACTAACAGTCTCGCAAGGCGGAATTATTGACAGTGATTCCCAACCTGTTGGGGATACACCCTCAACGCGAGGTACTGTTACTTTGAACGGTTCTCAAACTATTTGTTTATTTGACACGGGGCTTTCTTATGATTGCATTGTTGCCAGACACCTGGTTAAACCCGGTCAAGAGACAGGAGAGACCGTCGAACTTTGTGGAGTTTCTAAGAGTGATGCACCTACAGCGCTTCCCATCGCACTGGTGGAGATCCACTCTGAGTTTGTCAGAGGCGTGATCAAAGCGGCTGTTATGGATGACCCCATCTACCCAGTCATACTTGGCGGTAGATACGTGTTTATTGGGAAACCAGAAGAGCCGATTGTGGCAGCAGTAACTACAAGAGGGCAAACCAAGAAGGAACGGGAGCCTGCGCCTAATTTGTTACCTATGGAACTTAAAGAAGCGCAACAAAAGGACCCTACTTTGGCACCCTGCTTTAGGAAACTGCCCATGGCTAAGGAACCCAGACAGCACGGGGACATTTTTTCTAAGGATGGCGTACTTTATCGCAGAACGGGCAAGCCTGACCAAGGTTACAACCAGCTACTAGTACCGAAACAGTACAGAAGCCAAATCCTAGAAATGGGGCACTCTCTTCCCTTCAGCGGACATATGGGACAGAACGCCACAAACCAACGGATAACCACTCATTATTGGTGGCCGGAAGTAAACACTGATATTATCAGATATGTCAAATCATGTGCCCAGTGCCAACGTGTACCACCCAAGCAACGGACACCCCCAGTCTCGTTGGGTGAAATGTCAATAGTGGGAACACCATTCGAACGGGTTGTGATCGACATTTTAGGACCCTTAGAAAGGACTAAAAGAAGGAACAGGTTTATCCTGACCTTAGTCGATACATGCACCTTATGGGCAGAAGCTATCCCGCTAACATGCGCAGATGCCAAGCATGTCGCAGAAGCCCTAGTGCAGATTTTCACTCGGTTGGGATTCCCTCAGCAAGTGTTGACGGATAACGGATCTCCATACCGAAACCTGTTGATGGATGAGATCGTTAAGATCTTGAGGGACCAGCACATCTATACTAAGCCTTACACTCTGGCAAAAAGTGGGTTAGTAGAACGTGTTAACGTAAACCTCAACATGATGTTAAGTAAACTGGCACAAGTGAAACCTGAAGATTGGGATTGTTGCATTCCGGCAGCTTTATTTGGCTACAGAGAATCTCCTCATACTTCCACAGGATTTCCGCCAGCTACGCTTTTATTCGGCAGACCTATCAAGGGGCTGCTTGAAGCCTTACTTTGGTCGCTGACAGACCAAAAGGCTGATGAGACAGTTGTCTCAGCAAGTAAATATGTGTCGGATTTAAAGAATAGGTTGAAACTAGGATGAGACCTAGCAACGACTAACTTTAAGCGAGCACGCACAAAGCACGCTAACCGTTACAGGAATGTCGCGAAAGAAAGAGAATTGGAAGCAGGAGAGAAAGTTTTGGTGTTACTCCCTACCGGAAACAACCAACTGAGGATTGGATGGCAAAGGCCGTTTACCGTCCTGAAAAAGATTTCTAAGGCTAACTACTAGATCTCTATTGAAGGAAAGGAGAAGGTTTTTCACTTAAATATGTTAAAGAAATTCTTGGAAAGACCGGTGCCGACCTCCGAACATCTCCTGACGTTCGCCAAAATTGACGAAGAGGACGTTAGTGGCAGGGACATTCCACTGCAATCACACGTAATCTTTCAAAAATGTCAGAAGCAGCGACGCTCTTTCAAGCGCGCATGGGAGACATTCCAGAGAAAGGAAACTTTGGGGAGTAGGCCTGAGTAGGAATTGGAGAGAGATGGAAGGGGGAGATGAGAGGGAAGAGCACAGACACCCTGAAGCTACGGATATAGAAAATTTGTTTCCATAACGTAGACATGAAGTGCTTCCATATCTTAAAAGGGGGGGGGGGGGGACGTTCTGTCACGTAGAGATTATGATCAATAAATTTTCAATTGTTCTCTTCTTTCTCTACCCGTGTCCTCATATTTTATTATCGCTCTTTTATCCTTTTCCTGTGTTTTTCGCATTCGTACGTTTGCGACTATAAACATTACTATTTTCCCATTCTAACGTTTACCTGCTTTCTTTCTCATACTGGGATACGCATTCTATTACGTAGATGTCAGTGGACGAGATGTGTGAATATGCATCAATCTCAGACATACGAGCAGACTTTTGTCTGCACATTCAGCTGACACGCGCGTTTTCGTCGGCTGAGCGCTCAGGTGTGGTGTCAAAACCGACATCTCCATGGCGCGTAATTGAGACTTACCGTCTAGCCCTCGGCATTGGAGACAGGCCGTCTGAGACTCGCAACTGACACACGCACTCTCGGTCAGTAGGTGGCAGTTACGGCATGCGTTTAAGCTAATGCAGGTGTTAAGACGGAAAAGGGGAGATTATTTCGTTTTGCGAAATAAGTTGGGACCCCTTTGTCTGGCAATAGATATAACCAGAATGTTAAACTTTATTTTCATTCAGTCCTCAATATTCGCAGTAGACAGGTTGCTCGTGAATAGAATAAGCTGTATAGCGAAGTTTCTCAGTTTGTTTCGACAATTTGTCGAACTTCTAGACTTCAATAAATATATTAGCGTATGATTCTAAAGTTGTGCGACCAACTGTAGTTCTGTGTTGAGGAATATATATATATATATATATATATATATATATATATATATATATATATATATATATATATATATATATATATATATATATATATATATATATATATATATATATATATATATATATATATCTAGATTTTGTGAGTGATTAAGTGATAATCGCTTATTTCACATTTCACTAGTTAGATTTGGTGCAGAGTGCTTAATTTATATAGTCTGTATTATTTTATAGTGACGAGTTACAGTGGAAAACAGAAATTATAATTTCTAGCTTAAACTCAGTCGGCTATTAATGAATTAAATTTAACTTCAGACGAGAGAATATATTTTAAAACTAACTTATAAAATGCTAGATGCCTCATGAGTGTTGACGGAATACGTAGGCATTCCTAATTCATGATGATGGATTTTTATATATAACTTATTTCACGGGAAGTTTTAAACGATAAGTCAAGCTCTATGCTTGCAGTTCAAAACGTAAGTTATATTAAGTACATAATATGTAAACTACTTCATATGTGTTTTTCTTTATTCAGTGAATACTGGGGTAACCCAAATTTTGCCGGCGTTTAGTACAGAGACATACCTGTGAGAAACATAAACATTTTATATCTTTAACCACGTCTGTTTTTTCAAGTACCACCTGTCTGACAGTGCGTGTGCCTTCAGAGATAGACAAAATACCAATCCCACTAACAGCTTTTTTTAAAGAATAAATGTTTATACTGGGCCTTTGAGGCAGATCATATTCTCCTCGAACTCGGTGTTGAGGCTACTTTGTGGCGAGAATATTACAGAAATCTAAAACATTAACTTTCCGACATTGTTGACAAAGTGTGTGGTGAACCTAGATTATCTGTTGAGAGAAGTTGTCCACCGGTCATCTCCCTAATTAAGGGAAACCTCGTGTTCTGACACTGTGTGCCCGTTTAAGCCTAATTCTTACCTCGTGAGTCAAGTGACACTAACTTTAGTCTGAAATAACTATGGCATGAAGCAGACGCTCCTCGGATCCATTTTGATGAAACCAACAAACAAATCTGCAGAGCTGGGATCCGCTTCATTAAACGACAGAAACAGATAAAAAGTGTGTGTGTCCCGAAGTTTGCGCCAGACGGCGAACAACAGCACGAGTTTAGGTAAGGTTGTGTGAGTCAGGGCCCTGATGAAAGAACCGAGTGAAAGTAGACTGAAGGATGTTCTTTGTTGAGTCACCCACGTTGTAACTTCCTTTATGCAAGTTATTGCTAACAATATTTTCCCTTAGAATAAAGCAGAGTATCAAGTCTGTCCATACCTTAAAAGGGGGAAACCATAGACTCAATCATGTGTATCTGTAACTCTTTGGGGTTATCACTTTCTTCTAACGGGACTGTGAGCTATATATCCAGGGGAAGGACCATACAAACGGGTCTATCACTATTGTAGCATTCCTTGATTTTTTATGACTATGTGTACATGCTTTTGATGTATTTTATATGTTGTGATGAAAGTTTACTATGATAATTAAACTATATCTACATATATTCCAGTGTGGTGGTCAGTTCGTTCCCATAATATCTATATAATCTTTGTTATAGTTTTCCCACGTCTGTGTGTCTAACTGTCGTCACTTGTATGTGCGGGCAAGTGAGTGAATAGAGATATATAAATATATACATAATTTTTTATAGACTGTCTGATTCCTCTGGATCTGTTGTAGAAGATAGGCAGAAAGAGAGAGAGATTCTCGATTTCCGGGACAGCCTCTATAAATTTCTACCATCTCACTCGTGGAAATCTATTTCTATTTACTACCTCTCACTGTGACTATCACTTATTCTAATCTATTCAGAAGGGACCAACCCAAGTCTTAATTTTCCTATCAAAAGTCTACGACATTCACGCAGAACCGTCTGACATTCTGCTGAAGGAGACTGAGCATCTATGGGTTTCCCGGAGTGCAGTAAGTCACTTCTGATTAAGAATAACAATATGTTATCCTTAATTTTAATTTTGCTGACAGTAGCTTGATGACGGTCCGGTCTCACCTGTAGCACGTGATGCTCCCTACCGGACGAGGTGATTCTTCTGGAACCTCCCTTAACGTCGTTGTCTTTTACTAGAAAGTTGTCTTGATTCATGATTATACAAGGGATAATACGACGGTAGTTTCCCTTTGCTTTCCGTCGGTTTGTGTACGGTTGTCTCCGCTAGCTTTTTGCTAAAAAGTAAAACCCACAAGGCAGTGAGGAGGTGTAGTAAAATCTGCGAGAATAATCGCTCATTTCAGTAGGATTTTAGTCATAAAATGATAATAAATAAACCCGCCCTATTGTGTCTGACGGTGATCCTCTCACACGCCAGCATAGCGCTGAATTTTGTGCAGTGCTAAAGCCTATAGAACAATCCCACGGTAAAAATTTAACACGAGTTTTAGTTTCAGTTTCGAAAACGTGCTACCAATATTTAACATTTTGCCAGATCTGCTGCATACACAATGCAGCCTAGACTTATAATTAACGATTTTGCGGAAGTGTGCCGCAAAATAACTATCTGAATTAACGAAATATTTTGACTTTAACGCTGGTAATCAGTAGTAATCCTTACATTTTTTGGTAGTGTTACACGATACAATACAAATAATTAACGCCAATTCTTACCCCGCCACGCAAAACCCCGCTTCGCTTGACACATTCTGCCATGCATATATACACGCTGCGACAAAGCCAACAGAGGCAAACACGCAGTCTATTTTTTTTTCTTCTCGCGGTAGTATTTCTGACGTCACTAAAAAAAGTAGTTATTTGAAAAATACATGCTAGCGAGAGGGGAAGATGGCCGTCTTGTGTAAAATTTTTATTTGACGATTGCCGGTGAAAAAAAAATTGAAAATCTAAACCATAATGAATCTGACCATAAAAATCATATGGTAGTATAGCCTGTGTTAAATTTAAACTTAAAAATAAAGAAGTATTCACAGTCTGGGCATGGCAGAGGAAACTGAGGCCACTTCTTTGCAAAGTCAGCGTCATTTGTTTATATTTCTTGAATTTTGTGGTAAGAATGCTTTATGAATTTAATATGTTTAATCCCATTGCCAAAGTTAGATACTGCTATTGGGAAAAAGTGAAGGAAGTGCCGGGAGCAGACATTGTTGAGTCCTCACATTGAAATGTATCTAACTGATGTATGTTGTCATGATTATGTTTGAATATTATTGTATTAGAATATATTAGTAAGCCTCCGTGTTCCATGAACACTGTTCAACATGCCTGAAGCATTTATATTTAAAAAGGAAAAGAAGAGAAAATCATATAAAAGGAAATGTGGTTACTCCACATTATTTTATTGAGGAAAACTATGTAAATATACAGTGGCGTATCTGCCATAGGGACCTGAGGTGTGGTCACAGCAAGGTGGGAGTCATGTAAAATTAGGGGCGAGTGCACCTGTAATGCACGCGAGGCTGACCCCATATCACCGTAGGGAAATAAATAATATCAAAAGAGATCAGATATAAAAGGCCAGGGTGTCCTTTTGTTGCAGAGGTTTTATTTCCTGTTGCCAGCTGGTAACAGGAAACCAGAGGAGTGACGATAACGCCAAAAAGTCTCCGACAATTTATGTATGCTATCAAGAGATAACAGCAGGAGCTTGGGCGTGTGATGTGATATCGATATTTCTGCAACTACACACTATCTTATCATTCAACAAGAAACCCCAGGGTGTAGTGGTTTGGAAGAGAGAGCGCCAGACCATTCTATCAGCTGTCTTCTTCCTGGCCTGGTTCCATTCTAGTCCTCGGTCCTTCAAAGATTGTCTAATGTTGTCCTCCCAGCGGACTCTGGGTCGTCCTGGAGGTCTGGATCCCTGGCTCTTTGTTTCCCATGCTTGTCGTGGTAGCCGATCTTCCCCCATTCTGCAGACATGGCCAAACCATCTTAGTTGGGACTGTTCTATTTGGGTCTGCAGCGGATGGGATTTTAGGCCTTGACGGATCGTCTGGTTGCGGACCATGTCTCTTCTTGTTACTTCAACCACTTTCCTCAGATACCTCATTTCTGAGGTTTGGATCTGGCTTTTGGGGGTTGTAGTCATTGCCCACGACTCGCATCCATATGTCAAGACTGGGACATAGGTGGAGCGGTATACAGCCATCTTCGTTTTCTTACCAACCTCTTTCTTGCTGAGGAATCCACGATTTATGGCCTGAAAAAGTCTCCCAGCCGCTGCTTTTCGAGTGGCCAACTCTTCTTTGATGCCTCCCTTTCGGTCTATAATAGCTCCGAGATATTTAAAGTGGTCGACCTGCTCCAGGACCTGTTCTCCCAACTTAATCTGATGTTTTCTTTCTTCTCGTGATATCACCATGGATTTTGTTTTAGAGCTGCTTATGACCATTCCTCTCTTCTCCAGCTCTTCCTTCCAGACTTGCAGGTTGGATTGGAGATGTGCCTCTGATTTAGCAATCAGGGCAACATCATCAGCAAATGCCAGCTCCGAAATATAGACCTGTCTCATCTTCCAGTACCCCACTGAATACTTTCTTGTTCTCTCCTTAGATGCCTTGATGACATCGTCCATAATGAGTATGAAGAGGTAAGGTGATAGGATATCACCTTGTCTTACACCAGTGGTGGTCCTGAACTCTTCTGACTTATGGTTTGCTGTCCTCACATAATTTCTGCAAGACTTGTAGAAGCTCTGTATAGCATGAATCAGGAAAGACAGATATTAACTTTATAGTTATTGGGCAGATTGTCCACACAATTTTAGTTGATCTTTTCTGTAAACTATCTTGTCCTCATTTTCAAAGACCTGTCCAAAAGATATGATTGGACAGGCAAAATAAATTGTACAAAAAAATATACAATTTAAAGAAAAACCTAACCACTGGTTTTTATTCACTTCCTCATAGAAACTTAAAGTGTTTTTGTGTTGTGTACCATCATTTCATTTCTCCCCTAGACACTAGGTACATCATACACCAGACACTAGAGCCAAAATAGTGACCGTGTGAGATCTAGGGAGGTAGCGTTAGGTTCCCTGCACATAATTCATCATCATCATTTATAGAGTCAAGGGCCTACATGTGCTTGACCTCACACGGTTAATACATACACGGATTTCATTCTTTTAGGATACCATCATAACCTCCCCAGCAAAATCTAACTTTGCTACATAAATTGGCGGCTCGTCTGGGATTTGAATTTCTCCTAGTACTACATACATTGGGGTCTGGGTCTTAGCATAAACAACATTATATTGTCCCAGGGAATCCCCATAATCATTATTGCCCAAGATTTGGGAAGTCAAGAAACTGTCAGAACCCAGAATTAATTAGATAAATTTATACTTATTTAGAAAGTTAGTTAGAACATTTTTCATTTATCAGGAGGGCAGAGATCTGGCCAAGTTTTGCTCTGCGGCTGTGCAGACTGCCAGGGAAATGAATATGGAGGGACAAATCTTAATTGACTATGTCACCTCAGAATGTGATAAATTTATCGCTAGGGAAGAACATAGGTTAGCTGAAGAGAGGAGAATACAGGTAGAAGAGGCTAGGGAGATTAAAAGGTTACAGATTGAGGCTGAGAAGGAGGCTAAGGCTTTAGAGGCTGATAGAGAGGCTGAGATAAAGAGGCTCCAATTTGAGGAGAGAAAATTGGAGGCAGAAAAAGAAGAAAAACGACTGCAAAGGGAGGCAGAAGAAAAACGACAGAAAAGGGAAGCAGAAGATAAAAGATCACAGAGGGAGCATGAGTTGCGACTAAGAGAGTTAGAGTTGCAAGGCCTTGCTCCGGATAATGGTCACAGCCCCTCTACCTCTGATGCTACTGCTAGTCAGGGGGCCTCCAACTCAGCCATGGGGTTCCATTTAGACTATTTTGTAGAAAAGGATGATGACATTGAGTCACATTTAAGCAGATATGAAGTATTAGCCACTACTTATGGGTTAGAAAGAGAAAAATGGGGTGTAAAGTTGTCTCAGGGTCTTCGGGGAACAGCTTATGAAGTGTTTTCCAAAAAGAGCAGGGATGACCAAGACAACTATGACATGTTGAAGCAAGCTCTTCTGTTAAGATACGAAAAGAATGGAGAGTTTTATAGAAAGAAATTTAGGAATGCCAGGCTACTGTCGGGTGAGACCTATCACCAGTTCTCCGCCCGGTTAGAAACGTATATGGAGAAATGGGCTTCTTTGGGGAAAACCCAAGATCTCATAGAGATGATACTCATAGAACAGATGAGAGAGTCCATGGCTCCAGACATGAGAAAATTTCTCATGGAACAGGGCGCGGAGAGGCTGGGTGAGATAATTAATATCGCTGAGAGGTATCAGGCAGCCCAGGCAGAGGTAGCTGGCATCAAGAAGAAACCAGTAGATCAGTATAAGGCGCCTCAAAACCATAATACATTTAATAACAGAGGTAAGCAGAACTTTGATAGGCCTCGAAATGATTTTAAAAATAAAACCTCACATTTCAATGACAGAAGGAATGATGAAAGAAAACCTTTTCATCAAGGTAGATGGTATTGTAAACATTGTAGGAAGGAGGGACATGACACTAAGTTTTGTAAAAGTAAACCTTCTCGATTGGCTGCTATGAGAAGGGGGAACCAGGAAGTAACGGACAAACCTGCTGGACAGCAGGAACCTTATCACCCCCAGTTTGTGAGGATGTTGTATGCAATGATGTCACCATAAGGTGCCTCTATGATACAGGTTTAGATTTTGATGCTGTCGTGAGCTCGCACTTGGTGAACCCAGATCAGTATACCACAGAAACAGTGGAGATACAAGGGGCGACCAAGGACCTACCACTCATGAATCTTCCCATTGCTAGGATAACAGTGAAAACTCGCTATGTGGAAGGGATAATCAGAGCAGCAGTGATAGACGCACCCATCTACCCTCTGATATTGGGGTGTCGTTATGTCTACTTGGGAAATCCCAAGAGACCTGTGGTCTTGGCAGCAGTCCAGACCCGATCACAATCCAGAAAGGAAGAAGATGAACCTATAAATACTCATCCAGAGAAGATGAGGAAGGCACAGGCTCAAGATAGGTCACTGAAGCAGTGCTTTCAAAAATTGCGTAACTGCCATACACCTCCAAGAAAAGGAGAATTTTACATAAAGAATAAATTGTTATATAGGAAGGCCGGAACGGGTTCAGCTGGTCATGGACAGCTGGTTCTTCCTAAAATGTATAGGGTAGACGTAATACGAAGTTTACATGTTGGAAAAGATGGGGACCACGAGAAAGTAGGTACCATCTGCCAAAAAGTAGCTCAAAAATATTATTGACCAGATATGATGGTCATCGTTGAGAATTTTGTAGAAGCATGTGGCGTATTTCATTTGGGAACACCCACAAGTGAGAAAATTGATCAGGACCTAGACATGCCACGGGGCAAACTTAGGCCTGGAAATAAAAATAATTGTAATAAAGTAGACAACGTGGAATGGGAGCCCCCTTTTCACACACAGTCTTCACTCGAAGGTATTAGAATGGCCACTATGCGACGAGTAGTTTTACCCCAGACTAAACTGACAATCCCTCGGTCAGAATTATATAAACTGGAGGAAACGAAAAGAGAGAGATCTCCTCTCACAATGAACTTAAAGTGGGGAGAAAACCCCAAGAAAAGAATTGGTAGTAGACGATTTGTGAGTGATGATTCTAGGAAGAAAAGTCCTCACTATAAAGCTTCTAGAGTAAAGGACCTGACGGGTGCTATGAAAAATAAGTATGAAAAATTAAAAGTCCATATGTAATTTGTTAAGGACCTGGACAGATGAGAAGGCAAAGGAGACTGTTACCTCATCTTATCAATATGTGAACGAACTGACCACTCGTTTAAAAACTAGTTGGAAACTGGCAAATGATAATTTGAGACAAGCCAGGAAAAAGCATGCTGCTTATTATAATAAGAAAGCGAAGGATAGGGAACTTGCTGTAGGGGAGAAGGTACTTCTTCTATTGCCTGGCAGCAACAATAAACTTCAGATCGGATGGCAAGGGCCATACACAGTTTTGGAAAAGGTATCCAGAACAAATTATAAGATAGACAAAAAGGGAAAGGAAAAAGTCTATCATGTGAACCTTTTGAAGAAATATCTGGACAGACAAATCCAGGAAGGAACACACCTATTGGCCTTGTCTATTGCAACCGAAATGAAAAATGACCCTCTCTCCTGATTCGAATATCCACTGAAAACCAGTGAAACGTTTGCCCAGGTGAAGATCAGTAATCACCTGACAAAAGGACAGAAGAAGAAGGTTCAACAGGTCCTTGAGAAACATACAGATGTGTTAACGGATAAACAGGGGCACACAAATTTGTTGGAACATGATATGAAACTACTAGACCCAGCACCTATCTGTATGAGGCCCTATTCTACTCCTTTCGCTAAGGAAAAAGCTTTGAAAGAGGAGATAGATTATTTGTTACAAGAAGGGATTATTTCTCACAGTGAGTCTCCTTATAGTTCCTGTGTGGTTTTGTTGCGGAAACCATCGGGAGAACATAGACTGTGCATAGATTACAGGAAACTGAATGCTGTCACAGAAGGTCAGGTGGATCCATTACCTGATACTACTCAACTATTTGCCAGGCTGAACAAGGCAAAATATTTTTCTAAGGTGGATCTTAGCAAAGGCTATTACCAAATTCCAGTAAAGCCTGATGTTCGACCTTATTTAGCCTTTAGTACCTCGGAAGGTCATTATGAGTTCAACATGTTACCGTTTGGGTTGAAAAATGCCCCGAGTGTGTTTTCAAGGATGATGCGAAAATTATTGGATCCCCTGAAAAATCCATGTATTTCGAATTTTATGGACGATATCCTCATTGCTACGGAAACATTTGAGGAACACGTTACCTCTTTGAATATGCTGTTTGATAGACTCAGAGAGGCTAACTTAACCACTAGGCCAACAAAATGTTGTATTGGTTGTAAAGAGTTGGAATTCTTGGGACATACTGTACATCAGGGTAGCATGACCCCTGATCCCAAGAATCTGGAAAAATTGAAAAGAGCACCTAGACCACAAACAAAGAAAGATGTGCGATCTTTCGTGTCGTTGTGTGGTTTCTACCAAAAGTACATTGAACATTTTAACTCTATATGTGCTCCTCTGACGGATTTAACTCGCAAAGGTCAACCTGATACAATAAATTGGTCCGCACAGTGTGAATTGGCTTACCAGGAGTTAAAAGAAAAACTCACAAGCAGGCCAGTATTGCAATTGCCTGACTTGAATCAAGAATTTATCGGGAGAGGTGACGCAAGCAATGTGGGCCTGGGCGCTACATTGTTGCAAAGGTCCTCCTCACCAGATGGAGAATTGAACCCAGTCGCTTATGCAAGCCGCAAGTTGAACAAGGCGGAAAAAAATTATTCAACAAGTGAAAAGGAATGTCTAGCTTTGATATGGGCTATAAAAAAAAGTCCAGATTTATTTATATGGCAGGACATTTGTGGTCCAAACGGATCATTCACCTCTCGTATTCCTGTCACAGGCCAAGCATGAAAATTCCAGATTATTGAGATGGTCTTCATTATTGCAGCCATACTCATTTCTGATAGAATATATTCCCGGCCCTCAGAACGTCGGTGCAGACTTTTTGAGTAGACATCCTTATGATGAAGATCAGAAAAACGCGTATGACTTCTTTGAGCTAAGTTATCTCGCAGATTATAACCTGCAAATGAATGCATGTTTTTAGGATGGGAGGTGTGTAGTAAAATCTGCGAGAATAATCGCTCATTTCAGTAGGATTTTAGTCATAAAATGATAATAAATAAACCCGCCCTATTGTGTCTGACGGTGATCCTCTCACACGCCAGCATAGCGCTGAATTTTGTGCGGTGCTTAAGCCTATAGAACGATCCCACGGTAAAAATCTAACACGAGTTTTAGTTTCGGTTTCGACAACGTACTACCAATATTTAACATTTTGCCAGATCTGCTGCATACACAATGCAGCCTAGACTTATAATTAACGATTTTGCGGAAGTGTGCCGCAAAATAACTATCTGAATTAACGAAATATTTTGACTTTAACGCTGGTAATCAGTAGTAATCCTTACATTTTTTGGTAGTGTTACACGATACAATACAAATAATTAACGCCAATTCTTACCACGCCACGCAAAACCCCGCTTCGCTTGACACATTCTGCCATGCATATATACACGCTGCGACAAAGCCAACAGAGGCAAACACGCAGACCATTTTTTTTCTTCTTGCGGTAGTATTTCTGACGTCACTAAAACAAGTAGTTATTTGAAAAATACATGCTAGCGAGAGGGGAAGATGGCCGTCTTCTGTAAAATTTTTATTTGACGATTGCCGGTGAAAAAAAAATTGAAAATCTAAACCATAATGAATCTGACCATAAAAATCATATGGCAGTATAGCTTAGAGTCCACTGAGCAAGAATGTGTTTTAAATAATATGATAATCCCAGTATTAGCCAAGTTGTTGAGAAAATACTAAATGTCTACGGACGCGCGACCAGACAGACTGTTGTTCCTGCTTGTTTTTCATAACGTTAGTGGGGATACCGGCTTAGAAGGGAGGCATTGAGGTTAATTCAAATTTGCTTGGGTAACAAGAGTATAGGAGGGAAAAGGGGAGCGGTAGGAAAATGTAATCTAAACGAAACATCTTTTTGTATTGGCATAACTAAAGCAGACTGGCCAATCGACTACCAGACGCAGAGCTTGTTTGGAATTATTTTTCTTTTTCAAAAACTACATTTGAATTCTGGTAGTCGCAAGCTATCGATTGGCCAGTGCTACTAAATATTAGCAAAAAACTTTCACTATTCATTGCCAGTTGAACAATATTTTTCATTCAAATACGCTGAGAACAGCTGTTAAATTTAAACTTAAAAATAAAGAAGTATTCACAGTCTGGGCAGTGCAGAGGAAACTGAGGCCACTTCTTTGCAAAGTCAGCGTCATTTGTTTATATTCCTTGAATTTTGTGGTAAGAATGCTTTATGAATTTAATATGTTTAATCCCATTGCCAAAGTTAGATACTGCTATTGGGAAAAAGTGAAGGACGTGCCGGGAGCAGACATTGTTGAGTCCTCACATTGAAATGTATCTAACTGATGTATGTTGTCATGATTATGTTTGAATATTATTGTATTAGAATATATTAGTAAGCCTCCGTGTTCCATGAACACTGTTCAACATGCCTGAAGCATTTATATTTAAAAAGGAAAAGAAGAGAAAATCATATAAAAGGAAATGTAGTTACTCCACATTATTTTATTGAGGAAAACTATGTAAATGTACAGTGGCGTATCTGCCATAGGGACCTAAGGTGGGGTCACAGCAAGGTGGGAGTCATGTAAAATTAGGGGCGAGTGCACCTGTAATGCACGCGAGGCTGACCCCATATCACCGTAGGGAAATAAATAATATCAAAAGAGATCAGATATAAAAGGCCAGGGTGTCCTTTTGTTGCAGAGGTTTTATTTCCTGTTGCCAGCTGGTAACAGGAAACCTGAGGAGTGACGATAACGCCAAGCAGTCTCCGACAATTCATGTATGCTGTCAAGAGATAACAGCAGGAGCTTGGGCGTGTGATGTGATATCGATATTTCTGCAACTACACACTATCTTATCATTCAACAAGAAACCCCAGGTGATATGTTAAGGACCTGGGTATATCTGACAGTTTCGTTTTAAATAAACACTGGTATTTCAAATCATACTCAGGACGTATGTGGGGTATGATGATAATACAGCCCTTCATACACAGTGACTCTCCCTCTTAGATGAATAAAGTGGGACCCAAAGATGCAGTTATTGGGCATATTGTCCACACAATTTTAGTTGATCTTTTCTGTAAACTATCTTGTCCTCATTTTCAAAGACCTGTTCAAAAGATATGATTGGACAGGCAAAATAAATTGTACAAAAAAATATTCAATTTAAAGAAAAACTTAACCACTGGTTTTTATTCACTTCCTCAGAGAAACTTAAAGTGTTTTTGTGTTGTGTACCATCATTTCATTTCTCCCCTAAACACTAGGTACATCATACACCAGACACTAGAGCCAAAATAGTGACCGTGTGAGATCTAGGGAGGTAACGTTAGGTTCCCTGCACATAATTCATCATCATCATTATAGAGTCAGGGGCCTACATGTGCTTGACCTCACACGGTTAATACATAACACGGATTTCATTCTTTTAGGATACCATCATAACCTCCCCAGCAAAATCTAACTTTGCTACAGGAGGGAAGAGATTAAAGCGCCTCCATCATAAAGCTTCAGAGGTGATTTGATTCAGACAGCTGTTCCTCACTAGCATTCCACATCGCTCTCATTAACTATCACCTGTTTTTTCACGACTGCTTATTCGATATTCACAGCTAACCTCTAAATGTAGAGGCCATTCACTCTAACTACCACCCGGTTGACGCGCCTGGTAGGAGAACAGTTTCCTTTCTCAGGTCTATTTTCCTATAACAGTATTGTTCACTCCACAGACAGCTGGACAGAGATTACTGTCCTAACAGAAATTCAGGTTCTTCTTTGCGTCAGGACAATATACAACTGTCTGTTTGTTAAAATGTTAGTGTTGGAAATTGATGACTGTTCGTTTTAGTAGAATGGCAGATTAGTCCTTCCAGTGTGTTGGTTAGTCTGTCAGGTAGGCTATTATGTTAATCTTTCTGTTGAAAACGTATTTTCTCTTCAATGTTAAAGTAGCGAATTACTTTTGTCGATGGTTATCAAAATGCATTAACGTTATATTATCCCAGGTTATGTGTCTTCTCTTGAAGAGTCGTATAGTGGTAAGGTTTTAGCACAGTGTTGTCGACTTGGGTTGTTGTTTGTCTTAAGAGATTGAGGCTGATGGAAACCTAATTTCCCACGTTCTCCTGAGTAGCTTGCGGATGACTAGTTTTGGTTTTAAATGAAAGATTGTCACCAAAAATAAACGCACAGCAATACAGGTTATAATGATGTAGACTTTACGACATGGAAGGCTGTGACATCACGGCAGTTACATGCATTGGTTTCAATAAGATCAAGGAGAACGTTTTCTAATGCTGTTTATTTAGCTGAATAGGCCCACGACGTGTCGCTGTTTCTTTTGTACTTGCTTTGATACAACATGATTCAAATATTCAGCAAAATCACACAGTTCCTAATCATTTCCCATACAATTAATAAGGAGTGATTCAGTCTTGTCTGTCTTCTTCCATTTGACATCTACCATATTTACTAGCAACAAATGGTTGGGTTTCTGTATCACTTTCGAAAATACAACTGTAGCGGTTCTCATTTATTTCAAAACTCTGGTAACTTAAATTGTAAATCTCTCTGGTAGCTGTGACTTTTCTTTAGTCTTAAATACACAATTAGATTGTACCAATTCAACATCTTTCATCATTACATATTCTCTATAGTGTGGGATACATGTAGTGCGAAGCAGCCTGGTTTGTATGCACTTAACTTTGCAGTCACAACCCTCCTGGTTTATCTCAGCAGCAGCAAATGGAAAACCCTGTGACGTACGTCTAGTTTGTCAAGTGAATTTTCCCTGATTTGATGGATGATTAAAGGGACTTTAGCTTTTCATAACATTAGAACCCCTGAACATCAGTATTGTTGTAACTTTTCATCAACGAAGAGTAGCGGCTATGATCAAAGCAGTCAAAGACGATCCCCAGAACAGAGAAGCAGAAATTTAGCATCCCCGTGCGAACACTGAACCGTTCGCAAGACGGACACGAGCGGTCAGAAGAAAGCTTCTTGCAGACTTCGCACCTCTGTGGCAACCGGCAGACTTCCCCGAAAGACTATGGAACGGGAGAGACGGAGCGCTCAGCGTAGCGGATACGATCTGAGGAATCAGGAAACTCACCGCGAACGAGGCTAGTCTCGCAGAAATTTCACATCCTCGTGCGAGCAGCCTGAGACGAACGAAGATCGGAAGCCAGTCTGGCCATCGCGGTTAGCATGGCGGCTAAATAACTTCGACTTGCCCTGGGATCTGAAGAGGCACGACATTTTCACACGACCCATTTAACTTACATTCCTTTTAGATATATACAGAATCTGAAAAGGGCAACTTTATCATTCGTCCTGACAGAATTCTAAGATTCACTAGCATATAGTTAAATTCCTGCTAGATTTAATCTAAATTGTTGGCTATTGGAGTGAATTCTTTTTCTGTGCAGACGAATTGATCTTTCGACCTTGCATCCCAGCAATTAATTAATTATACACTGGGTCCTGCCAACTCAGTTCGATTACTCCAGTGACTTATGAACATATTTGAAATTTAATCTTTGTGGCGATCCTGTTGGGATTCAGCTATCTGAAGTATACAGAAACAAAGCAAACCCAAAGACTGTTTTAAAATCCCAATTCATAAAGTCGTTTTATAGTTAACAAACTGGAAGAAGAACAGTTGCCAGTAGCAATATTTTACTCACTGCTCTATTTGTGAAGAAGAACATAGATTTCCCTGACACTGTCTGTCAAGCATAATCATTGGATTTTACCACCCCCTGAAGAACTTACCTCAGTGTTTTGTAGTTTGGGACATTACGGCAAAAGAAAGTTATCTCCACCAGCTGTGCCAATCTTAGAAACCGCACCATACCTCACACCTAGCCAAGTGCCTGTGCCATTCATTAGGAACTTTTATCTAACAAACCAACAGTAGCCTTTACGCTTCACCGTCTGGCGATTTTTGAGACTATTAGCTACCAGCCCACCTCGTTAAATCTGGGGCCTGACACAGAAGAAATAAAAAGACAATTTCCATTGTTCTACGGTATTAGCTACAGTTGTAAAATTCCTAAAGTGCCAGAATTCACAACTTGGTAAGTCTGTGTGTGTGACTGTGTGTGCTGGCCAGCCAAGCGTGTTTTTGAATGACAGGAGATTTATTAATCTTTTTTTTTTTACCCTTATAATTAGTTCGTCCTAGTATTAAGGGGTATTGTATACATTGTACGGGATTTCTCCTAGCGGGATTGTTTAACTGTGTTCATTCCCCCCTTCCGTAAAGTTTTTGTTGAAAAAGGGAAACATTTGAGAACCCTAGCTTTTCCTCTACCCCCTTATCACTGTAACCCCTTGCCTCAGAGTAATAAATTTACCATTGGGTTAAATTGCCTACCTCTGATCATCATCACCCCCCCCCCCTTTCTCGTCTTTGGGACCGGGTCTTTTCTGTTAGTAAATACAAGCGGGAAAGGTGTATTGGATACTTCTCAAAAAACCCTTCCCCCCTCCTTTGTCATTTGTGTATTTTGTAACCTTTGATTTCTTCATGTAAATTGATAATTATTTGTAACTTGATTTTTTATGATAATAAAAGTATTAAAACTTTGTTAGCATTTTGTGTCGGCTGGCCCAAATCCAACATTCCTCATATTTGTTATCGTAGTCTGTATTCATGTATGTTGAGCGTCAGACTCACCAAATCGGTGTGTGCGCCTGAGTGACTGGAACTGACACACAATTGTTTGTTCAGAAGGGTGGTAGGAGTAGTTTTGAGAGACAAATATTGTCGTACATGAGACTGTTCTTACTCTTCCCAGCACTTGTGAATCTACTACCTCACTTTCCTAAATCCTTATTCTCACAGAGCCTTCACTATCATTCTACACTCTAAAGGGACCAATATCCATCAGAACACTCTCAGATAAAATTACGACACACCCCAACACTGCGGGGTTCCACCTCAGATGCGAAGATAATCTTTAGTGGCCGAGTTCTCACAATGGCACGGATACATCAACCATTCTCTGCCTAGCTGATAAGGTTTTGACAGAATATGATACGACCTGAAACATAATATGTCCTTGATAGTATCTGGCCTAAGATCTTCCTATCCAGGTAGGAGATGAGGTGAGGCAGTTCAGAATAGTGGTTGGTACATCAGAATAGACAGGTTAAGTCAGTGACAAAAAGATTCAACGAATAAACTAGTACCAAAATTGTGCCGTCATTTTGGACGGTGGAAAAAACGCCAACCTAATGTATGTTTTGTTTAATGTGATCAAAGAGAAATAAATGTTTATTATCTTTCTGTGACAGGTTTGACTGGTGATTATCTTCCCCTGTCTTATGTTGTCCTGTCTCAGGCATGTCTTAGAGTTGACATATCTTAAGTCTATTTATAGGACCATATACGGAGTATCTTTATCACCCGTTTGGGCGGAAACGCCTGGTCTGGGTTTGCCTCGATCTGGTCCATGCTCTTTGGGCATGCGCGGGTCTTGGCGGCAAAAGCCGAGAGACTGATTCAGAGAGAGTGTACCTGAGGCTTAGAACGGATGTACCGATCCGAAGATTTCTCTCTGCCAAGTTTTCGATAGGGATTGGAAATTCTGGGAATGACAGTTTTTGTCATTCTTCCGTCCCTGAGTGTTTCTTTATGCCAGTATTGGCTGTGTTGTGTTACCTTAGAGTGTAAGGATTCTTTGAGAAGGTAACTGAAACATTATTCGATCTTTTCGTCTCGTTTAGATCTTACAGGTACATTTATCGCTGATGGCGACATAGTGAGCGAAGCTCACAAGGAGTTATTATACTGTACCCCAGTATGGCTTCAAATTTGAAAGACTAGGTCTAAGTTGACCCATTACATACATAAGCCTAAGAATCATCTTTATGGATCCGCAATGCTTTCAGAATATGGTTTGGCAGAAAATATATTTAATCTCAGAAGCTTGTGTAAACTGAGAGTGACCTGATTATCGAGGCCCGCGACCTGCGGCCTGATTTCGTTGTCATCATATTGGTCCGTGTTTACGGCCAATATTCTTCACCAGAATGAAGTATCTGGCATGTGAGGCCAGTCTGAAGTCTTTTGCTAATTGTAGGACAATGGCATTGACTTTGTTTAAATAACTGATATCGCCCGTACTACGCAATATATTTGCTAGGGCTTACCTGACGGGGCTCAGTCAGGGATTAGAGCTATTGCATGAACAGTAAACATTGGTCAAGACATTGTTACATGTCTGGGATCTGTGATGCCTGAAGCTGACCTTTGTAACTACACACATTATGTACTCGATCTTATACTATTGACTGTTTCGTCCATCATCATCGTATTATCGTCATGAATAAATATTGTAAACGTCAGCAGCATTCCCTACTTTACTGACTTCTACTTGTGGTTGTGTGAGTTAATGTGAAGACGCCCAAGAGCCTATACGGTCTTCGTGTTATCAGCACTGTTATTTACTCACCTACACAATCAACCACATTGTTATACAAGTACTACACGTCTGAATCTACAGGAATACTGACATTCTGTATGTGTCTACTATACCCTGGCGGCACCTCACGCTAGTGACCTAATTCCTCGCTACTACTTGGTACTGTCCAGGACAACACGACACGCTCCACGTACTAACATTCACAACACATCAAAACAGTACGTTACATCTGGGCATTTACACTGAACAACCTTATACATCTCTAGTCAAACAGACTTTTACACATATTCATGGAATTAACTATTCCCATTATGTCCATGATTGACTTCACTAACAACGCATAGGCCTTATGGTAAGTATTTGTCCTGTCCAGCAAATCTAAAAAGCTTTTAAAGACTTCCAAAAACTATGCTCTCCTTCCATACGTTCCTTAGACTTAATTTTGAAAAAAGAATGTACACTATACAAGACGGTTTTCCTCCTAGGAATTTCACAATGAGATTCTACACAGTATACACTTTCCATAAGCACCAAATGTAGTCTTAATTACAGGCTCTTACCCTCAATTAGCAGCAACACAAAGCTTTAAATGCCAAACAGTCTGCTCACACATGCAGATGGCGAAGGTGGCCTCTTTGCAGTACGCTGTTATCTGTGTTCTGTCGTTTGATTTTGGCGCCGAGAGTGAACTTCTTCACGATTAGCTTCCCATTTTATTCCTCACAGCGGATGACGAGAAGACAAAGGTTTCCATTGGCTGGTTTTGGCCTATCCTGTGTACTAAATTTTTCTTCGACGATGAAGCCTTCTGACCAATCTGTTAATCTATAAACTTACTTACTTACTTAGTTGTTCCCCTTCTACAGTGAGGCTCTTACCCTCAATTAGCAGCAACACGGGGCTTTAAATGCCAAGCAGTCTGCTCACACATGCAGATGACGAAGGTGGCTTCGTGGCAGTTTGGAACATAATAACAGTTGTCTTATGAGTTTACACTGAGTCATTACCCTCTCAAGTTTACTGCACCAGACTATCCTTTCGGCTATCTTCCTCCTCGCCTGGTTCCATTCTGGTCCTCGGTCCTTCAAAGATTGTCTAATGTTGTCCTCCCAGCGGACTCTGGGTCGTCCTGTGAGTTTGGATCCCTGGCTCTTTGTTTCCCATGCTTGTCGTGGTAGCCGATCTTCTCCCATTCTGCAGATAATGGCCAAACCATCTTAGTTGGGACTGTTCTACTGGGGTCTGCAGGGGGTGGGATTTTAGGCCTTGACGTATTGTCTGGTTGCGAACCATGTCTCTTCTTGTTACTTCAACCACCTTCCTCAGATACCTCATTTCTGTGGTTTGGATCTGGCTTTTGTGAGTTGTAGTCATTGCCCATAACTCGCATCCATATGTCAAGACTGGGACATAGGTGGAGCGGTGTCGTGAATTATTCTAATCCCCATATATAAATTAAAACATAAATGCAAAGCATAACAAATAAATTTAATAAAAGGAAAGAAGAATGGTAAAGAACAGTGCTGTCACAATGACTGTACTCGAAATCCCCCTTGTTTTCTACTTCGTCGGCAAATTGTAACGCTTTCACGTTGATAGTAAAAGCCTACTGTGTCGCTGCACGCTTTCTTCAATGAAACGTGTACTGTATTTCTTGGAAAAACCTTGAGATACGCAAGCTGATCAATGACCTAAATTTAATATTTCATTCATTCCATTTTATACACGGTGTAACTAAAATACAGATGGACTAAAGGATAGAGAGAAGGGAGAGGCAGAAAGCAGGGACACCTGCAACACTAAACACGCGTCGCGCGATACACAAGTGCTGCCATCACGCGTGTAAGGCCACATGCACTAACTTTATTTCAAATCGACAGTGATAAAATTCACTACCCATACCAGAGTTAGGTTTTAAAATCCTGAAAAACGCTTATTGGGAATTATGACATTATACCGGTTTACGTTTGAAAACATGACAGTACCCAGACACCACATGGGGATTGAAGTGAACAGGAGGTGGTAGAAAATGCACATTTTGAACGCAGCCACCTAGCTCCCTTAAATTCGTATATTTGGGTTCCTTAGGGTTTGCTGACAAAGAATATGTAAAACGTTACGCAAATAGTCTAGGAATTACCAAGTTATGGCCAAAATAAAATAGTGGGGGTGCCTGACAGCATGAAATCATTTCTGCTCATAAAATTTTTTTATAACGTGTTTGAAAAAACATTACGTTACGGAAATAGCCTACCATGTTAACTCCTATTTGATTGGAGCGCAACAAATGAAAGACTAAACACGATTGGTCGGACTATAAATACTATCTTGTGTTGTCAGGGGAAACGTGAGAAAGGGGTACTTTTTTGAAAAGATGTGTAGACATGGTTTGATTGGGTAGAGCTACGAATATACTCAATTCAGAGCGTCTGTTCATTGCCACATCTTGTAATAAACCTACTAAGAAATAGTACGTTGAGCACCAGTGTATATCTTTTATAAAATAAAGCCTGGGACATCGGCAGATCGGAGTTGTGCTATATTCATTGCCAGTCAACGAAACTGTTTATTATTATTTCCATGAATTGTGGTAAGCTTGAAATATTCAATATCTTTTAATGAAAATTGAATGTAAATTGATAATTTATGTCTGTATATATATGTGTGGTTCAGTAGCGAACATGATGTAAAGCCTATAGTGCTCCAGCCTGAACAGAAGGTGTCGGAGGAAAGTAAAACTGCATGGAATGGCCAAACAGTACACTGACACCTAGATTATTAACTAGAAAGAAATAATGCTGGAATTGCAGAGGCGTAGTAACCATTAGAGAGGGAAATACTGGTATAAAGTATTTCAGATAAAGCTGACAGTTGGCCTAACGCTCTGAACTCAATGTTTGTGATGTATTGTGCTCAGTGTAGAAATGGAGTATAAATTAGTTCTGACGTAGAAGGTACAACCTTCTTGTTTCAGGGACCGTGGTCTTAAAGTTATTGAGCAGCACCTGGTCAGAGCTTTGCTGAAGCCAGAGGTGGACAGCATACTCCTTGGTCCATATAGCATCCAGTGGGGTGGCTCCAGAACTCAATACAGTAATCAAGCAGAGGAGTCTTTTACTGCAGTCATCACGCAAGATAAGAGAGTGTGGCCATGGAGCTCAACATTATGTACCCCCATCTTAAAATGACATTATAAACTAAAATTAAGAGGGGAATTTAATTGTTTTAATACCAGGAACTGAGAACATCTCCAATACTAGTTCCAATAGAAACAAACTATTGAAGTCATGATGACAAATACCAACAGAGCTTGAACAAAACAAAACCAGTATTACCTCATATTACCACTACACAACTGACACACATAGGATACCATTAATAATATATGTCACTACAATAATCATATTAATAAATTCTGTACATATAACTTGTAATTAAAATTGATTGTGATTCCTGGTTCCCTTTGTATTTGAATCAGGACACATATACATTCATGACAGCACTGAATACATATTGTTATTTGAAAAGTTATCAGTGACTCCTTTAAGATATCCTCTTAGAGTGTTATATGTATGTGAGTGTCACAGTGTTGTCAAGTGTGATGGAATAAATTAAATTGTTTATCTGTCTGTTGTTGTTATGACTTACACTTCATCACATACCCTACATACCATCACACTAGACATGAGGTGTCTGCCATGTAATGTCAATAAAGTAGTTATAAATTCTGGCCATTGTTTTATCTTCTTGATATTCTTGAGTGATCGTGTATCGTGCCTTCTATGTAAGATTACGCGAATGCAGGGGTGGAAGATTCTGAACAATAATTGAACCTTGGAATACGATTGATGTGACAAGTCGGTTCCATTGAGTCCACAATTATTTAATACAGATTACACGTCAAGACGATTCATGCATGTTGATCACAAAGGTACATATTATAACTTGAAAATATATGGCATAGATATGTAGATATCCTATCAGTCCTTGTCCAATAATCAAATTACTGTATGCAGATTGTCATAGCTGTATGCACGCGCGGTTGGGGTTTCCAACGGCCGACAGTGAGTCTATGAGTCTGGCAAAATCAAATACTATGGACTGTAATTCATCCTTCCTTAATTTTCACTTCGTACTGACCTTTAATCATTTCAAATCTTCGTAATAGCAATGGACTGACCCATGTCCGTACTTGCATAAAATATATCTGTATGGCAATACCATGCCCAACATTGGAAGGAAAGTCATACGCGTCTTAACAGCTTGACGGTCAATGTGAAAAGGGTAGCGTTTCTTAGTTACCGACTGTGTCCTAAACAACTCTATACACGTCATAATCGATCGTGTCTAAAGCGTTCAAAATTGAAACCTCTATCGCAATATATTAAATGCCTTAACCTTTTACAATTGCACGTCTGGTAACCTTTAGCAGACGGCGTTAATATCATATACCGTAACAATTCCCTGTACACCGGGGAAAAAAAAAATCGATAGATTTTTTTTCAATATCTATCCGACTTAACAATTTTTCAAAAAAATTTAACACAATTGTGACATATGGCCGACGATGTTCTGAGTAGAACTGTTGCGGTCGTGTCAACTAACTATTTGTCATAGTCATCTAACGTTATATATCAATATTATACATATTATTATATCAACTAAATAAATGTCCAATGTTAATAGTGAATGATAGAATTAAATTAAAGTAAGGTCTGTCGTATTAGTATGTCATATATGAATTAATTTGACTAATTAAAATTAAATTAATTAATTAAACTAAGAGTTAAATTATTAAGATTCTAATTTCACGCGATGTTATGAGAGAAGAAAAGACAAACTAAGTAAGAAGAAATAGAAAGAAATTCGAATATAAGTTTTAACTTAATTGTGTGTGTTAAGTGTTAGTGAATAATAACTAACTAACTTAACTAACTAAATACTGTATAGGTACATTAAAAAAAAATTATTAATCTAATACTTGTGTGAGATTTATTTTCTCTTTTCATAATTTCTTCTTTTTAGTATTTCGTTCTCTTTTTTTTTTTTTTTTTTTAATTTTTTTCTCACCTTCATTTTATTGATAATAATTCAATTAAGAAGTTAAGTTAACTAATTAATTAGTATAGGATATGATGATCCATCCGTAGTCTTGATCCTGATGAATTCTTTTAGGCAAAAGTGTTCAAATGTCCACGTCGGAAAGAAATGTCATTTATAACTGCATCGAAGAATTAAGAGTCCATAGGATAATAAGTTCGACTTGTCGTCAGATATTATTCCATGATTGTTCAATGATATTCGTATATCGTGTATGGATATTATACGAAGTTCGAATGTAAGTATATATACCTTGATTGTCTTGTCGTTCAATTCTGTGATGCATATAGTGTTTATAAAGTTTGAATTGAAGGCAAGGTTAGTTCCTTTATAGTTGATACTTCGTTCAATCCAATGTAGTTCTGATTGATGTAGTTTAAGAGTGTCAATGTTGATTATTCGTCGTCAATAGGATTACGTGACAACGCATCTGCCACACAATTTTCAGTGCCAGGTATGTGTTCAATGGAGAACTCGAATGGCTGTAGGATGATTGAATATCTGGCAAGTTTTTGGCTTTTGTGGTTGGATCGACGCAAGGATGCGACCGCACGTTGGTCCGTCTGTATGGTAAAGGGGGCACCGAGTAAGAATTTCTCCAGCTTCGTTATTGCCCAGATCACAGACAAAAGTTCCTTGTCGACTGTGGAATACTTTGTTTCAGCCGGCTTCAGCTTTCTTGATATATATAAGGTGGGGTGTAGAATGCCGTCATGGTTCTGGAGCAGGCATGCACCAATGCCGTAGTTACTAGCATCTGTTCGTAAGAAAAATCTTTTGGAAGCATCGGGAAGTCTTAAAATTGGTTCATGTGAGAACAAATTTATAATTTTGTTGAAAGTTTCATTGCATGTACCAGTCCATGTCACCTTCACCGGCATATCTTTTTTTAACAATGAAGACAATACAGCCGTGATGGATGACAAGTTTGGTATGAATCTACTGTAATATTGAACAAGTCCTAACAAACTCCTGACCTGTTTCTTCGTCTGAGGAACTGCTATGTTTAGAATTTTTGAGACTGTACTAGGTAACGTTCGGATATATCCCGATCCAATGATATGTCCCAAAAAGGTTATCTCATTACACGCGATTTGCACCTTTGTAGGTTTAGCAGTTAGATGATAATTCCTTAGAGTGTCAAAAACATATCTAAGTCCCGAAACATGTTCCTCAAACGACGAACTAAACAAGCATATGTCGTCAATATATGTAATAACGTCTGGTCTACCTGATAAAATTTGTCGCATCAGGCGAATGAAGGTAGCTGGCGCATTAACAAGCCCAAAAGGCATCACATTCCACTGGTATAGACCTTGTGGCGTGGAAAATGCGGTGTAGTACTTAGCCTTTTCGGTCAGTGGTATCTGCCAATAACCTTTAGTTAAGTCTATCTTACTAAATATAGTTGCGTTGGATAGACGTGGTAGTAAGTCGTCGATAAGTGGATGTGGTTCGCTGTCAACTATAGTCTTAGCATTTAATTTTCTATAATCAACACATAGTCTAATGTTATTGTCCTTCTTCCGGACAATCACTAATGGAGAAGAGAATGGCGAATTACTAGTCTCAATGATTCCCAGAGACAACATCTGTTCAAGTTCTTTAGTAGTTTTAGCAAGGAAATGTAAAGGAACAGAATAGGGATGTACACGAATAGGTGTATCGTCATTGAGAGTAATGTCATGACTGATAGCCGATGTGCGACCCGGAACGTCGGTCAACACATCTGGATAAGATTGTAATAGATTAGCAATCTGTAGACGCTGTTGCGGTGTAACCGTTGAAGAGATGGTTACATCCCGCCAAGATTCAGTAGGTTGAACTACTGGTACAGGTAACGGTAACTGTACCTCAGGAAAAGAAGATTCTTCTTCCTGGATGACAGATAAGTTAGTATAATGACAAGTGGATACTGTGTTGTCATCTAGTTCATGAAAAATTGACTGTAAGTGTTCAGGACGTGTATGAAATTGCTTGAGCATGTTAATATGAAATATCTTTTTGTGTCCCTTGATATCTAAGACGTAATCGACGTCGGAAATTTTATCAATGACTTTGTAAGGACCATTCCAAGATATCAATAATTTATTGTTATTGTGAGGAAGTAACACATAAGCCTCGTCGCCTGGGAATAATTGGCGTAATCGTCGAGACTTATTTTGTAGAGATCGAGCCTTAGCTTTTGCAGCCTCAGAAGAAGCTGTTGCCAACTGGCAAGACTCAATAATGTTCTTCCGAAGATTAATCACGTACTCGTAAGATGACTGAGTGTCCTGAGTCATCTCGTCGTCAATTAATAAGTCTTTTATTAGTCCCATAGGACCTCTTGGGGGAGCACCAAAAACTAATTCAAAGGGAGAGAAGCCAGTTTGTTCATGCGGTACCTCCCGATAAGCAAATAGAACAGCTGGGAGTGCTCTGTCCCAGTCATGAGGGTGCTTAGCAGTAACCTTATGTAGTAGTTGTTTAAGTGTACGGTTAAGTCTTTCAACCGCACCATTACTCATCGGATGATAAATACTACTTAAATTCCTATCAATGTCCCAAGTTTTCATGACTTCCTTCATGGTGTCAGATATAAACTGTGACCCATGGTCTGATAAAAGTTTTCTAGGAAACCCTATTCTAGAAAAGATGAGATGTAGTGCATCAGCTACATCTGTGGTAGTGGTGGTCTTTAATGGGATAGCTTCCGGCCATCGTGTGCACAAATCAATGCACGTAAGGACGAATCTATGTCCTCTGGCCGATGGTAGCAATGGACCAATAATGTCTATTGCCATCTTGTCAAAAGGTCTCACTGAGATATCGCAAGCCTGAATAGGCGCCGTGTGAAAAGCTCCACGTGCTTTCACTTCTTGGCATGTAGTACAGGAACGTACATACTGCGAAATATCTCTTGACACCCCTGGCCAAAAGAATGAAGACAGTACTCGAGATCGTGTTCGAGTATATCCCATATGTCCAGCACAATGTGAGTCATGTGCATGTTGAAGAATGTACCGTCTGAAAGTATATGGGACCATAACTTGTTGTTGTTTCATTTGTGATTTGTCATGAAAACATCTAATCAATATGCCATTTTTAATAACAAAACAATGTTTGTTATTATTACCTGAGGATAGATTGTCAACTTTATCAACCAACGTAAAAAATTTTTTTTAAAAGATTTATCCTCTTTTTGTTTGGTTGCAAATGTTTCCCTGTCAATAGGTGAATTGACTACAAATTCCTCTTGGTTGTCTGCATCCATTTTATTATCATCAACTTTCTCCATGAGTTGAGTCTGTGCTCTAGTCGTCACGGCGTTTCCAGTGCATAGGTTATGTTTCTCCCATTCTATAATCTCATCTGGAGTACAATCTTTACTGCCGTGTATACGACCAACCATCAAATCAGCTATAGGCTTTTTTAGCATACATACTTTTACGTTTCCTGTGAAGAAAGGAGTGTTGACATGAATAATAGCTGTGGGGTAAAACTCTATTGTTCCACCAAACGTCATGCAACGAACATATTCCCCCGTTGCACAGCTGGGATGTACCAGCGACTGTCGTACACCAATCGTTGTGGATCCCGAATCCCTCAATACTGAGACGACGGTTCCATTAACTAATCCTCTGTTAAAAATTAGTAGGCCTGTTCCATCGTTGACTGCAAGACCTACCTGTGGTATAATATGTCCGCAGTTAAGCACTGTTTCTTTCGCCTTCTGAAAAATAAGATTGCATTGCTGGCAACTATTTGCCACATTATAATTAATAGCAAAACATGCAGCAGAAGACTGTGTTGTATTATTGTCAAGTGGAACCTGAGCTATAGGGGTAGTATTATTTGTAACTGCCGCCCCTGTATTATGGTTGTAATGAGATGATCCCCGAGAATGAGATCGATTCCGAGTATAATTGTTAGAATTATCTCGTCGTCCTCTATAGTAACTATTATCTCGATGTCTCGAGCCATGATTATTACCCTTCCAGTTACTATTATCATTGGGAGTATGTGATCGATTATAATGAGTGTTATGTTGACCATTGTGGTAGTTTGTTTGAGGTGAATAATTTCTATCTCGTGATCTACCTCTGTTGAACTCATTTTTATTGTTGAAATCATTATTATGTCCCTTCTGAAAGTTAACATTGTGATTTCTTTGGAACCTGCTTCTGTCTACACTGTGATGTCTTTGTTTGTTATTGTGATTGTAGGCCATATTAGACGCCACAGGTAGAGGTTCTCTTAATGAGGAGTTAGAAATGGTTGCATTCGGGTGTGCCGAACAGTAGTTTAAAGAAATTTTTTCTAACTCATCCATAGTACCTGGTTTACGCTCCTGCAAATATGCAAAAAATGGCTGGCTAACCGAAGATAATACCTTATCTCGTAGTAGTAAATCAACTAATTTGTCGTATGATTTGTTGACTTCTGCCAGTTCAACCCATCTGTTAAATGTATTGCGTATATTCGCAATGAATCCTGCAAAATCCCTTGGAGATTCAGGTAAAATTCCCTTAAATTTCAACCTACAGTGTTCCTCGTCCAGGTGAAATCTTCGTAGAAGCAAGGACTTAATAGCACCGTAGTTATTAGCTATTGATGGGTCAGCATTTTGAGAAGCTGTCAGTGGTTCTCCAACCAAGAATTCATTTAACTTGAGTACCCATGACTCTTCAGGCAAATGGTTTGTTTTGCAAGTCTGTTCAAAACGTGCCAGGAACGATGAAAGGTCGTCGACGTTCAAGTTGAAAATGGGTAGTTTAAAGTTGTAGAAGTGTTTAGGCTGGCTGGATGATGATCCATTTTGTGCGTTATTATTCTGGTTTGCATCAGCATTTTGTGCTTGTAATCTTGCTGTCTCCAATTTAATACGCGCCAATTCCATTTCTTGTTGTAAAATAATTTCCTCTCGTTTCAATTTATTCTCTTCTTCCTGCCTGGAGATTGCTCTTTGCTCTTCTCTTTCACGTTGAGCAATCTCTCTCAACCTATTTTCCTTGGCAATTTGCTTCATCTCAAGTTCTGCTTCCTCTTTCTTTAATGCTGCCTTTTGTTCCTCTTCCTCTTTCTTTAATGCTGCCTTTTGTTCCTCTTCCTCTTTCTTTAATGCAGCCTTTTTCTCTTCTTCCTTTCTTTCATATTTTTCGAGTTCTGATTCAGCAAACTGACGAAGTTCTTGAGATTTATAACCATATTCACGACCAATCTTAACGAAATGGTCTATAGTAAGCATTTTGACTTTTATCTGTAAGTAATTATTGATAATTACTGATTAAATTAGTCAATAGTAGCTTCAGAGTAATTATTATACTTACTCAACTTAGGAATATTCAATATAGATAATCACAATAGTACTGAACTTAATGTCTAAGTTCAACTAATAGACAATATTTTGTAACAATATTGTATCTAAATAATACTATATCATAAATAGTTATGATATCTGTTAAATATAATGTAATTATATCACACAATTAATTTCAATGTCCAATAATGTTGGGTATAATTCCTAGTAATGATATTGTTCAATGTACTAAGAGAGTGACTTAGTACCAGAAAAGTATATTAAATAATATACAATGGGTCTATTACCTCAAAGGTAGCTATAAGATTATTTATTTTGTCAATATATATATTATATTATTATGCCCTAGGCATCTATGATAAATTGTAGTGCTACTTTCTTGGACTATCACTGCATAATTATGCAATGTCCCATATTAATCTTAATTATCAAAAAAATTAATTAAATTAAATTACAAGTGTATTATTGCATATAATTATCATATTATTAATGTAATATTAATATATATTATGAGGACAGACAAGCAATGATGCAACTAAAGGGTACAAACAATGTCAAGACGCAAACAAGACATTTTCACAATTAAAAATGAATTTATGAACTAAATAAAATAAGCGGAAATGTCACAGACCAAATGAAAGGTCATGGTCTGACCCGAGGTCAACTTAATATTCAAAGTACACAAAAAAAAATGACTGCGAAAAATGATGACGTCACAGGACTCATAACGGACGAAAATTAACAATCATAAAATAAATGATAGTCAGAGGAGAATGGACGAAATAGTGACGAACATGGTACAGAACTGAATAAAATTATTAACTGAATACGAATAAAATACACCAATTATCTACGGGACAGTACAGCTAACGCAAATTGTCAAACGGTAGCAAATTTGGACAGACTGTCCAATGGCAACCTCAATGGGCTTCCAAAAGTGCGATCGTTTAAGTTCCCTAAGAACGACTGAAATCTAGGTGGTCAGCTGTTCGCGACATTCCCAGAGATTTCAGTTCCCTCTCCAACCGGCCCACGAATTAACAACAAATACATACGATGGAAAACAAATTTAACATATATACATGAAAATACATAGACATGCCTAATCAAAGCGAAATGGACTCAGTATTACGGTTTTGCAATGACGACAATTTAAACAGCTAGACTTATCTTTCCCGTTGCTTCGGTCAGTGCTATAGGTCGTCAACAGCTAGGCTAATGCCCTTGACTGCCTGCTCCTGTAGTCCATTTCTTGTGTCTGCTTCAAATGACTTATTTTTCCCTTGGTTAGGCTTAAAAGAACGACTTCAGTTTTTCTCCGATAGTTTCACCTACACGAATTTCAGTGACGTCGCGTTGTTAGGCATTAGACTGAGTACTGCGTCATAGGTCATAATTCAGCACATCATGTGATCGTAACTTGATCGTAAACATTTCATTCGAAAGTCATTCAGAAATTTTTTTTGTCGATCCCCAGACACCGGACACCACTGTTGCAAGTGGTCTGTTGCAAGGAGTGGTTTGGTTAGCTCTGAACAATGTTCCATGTAATGTCAATAAAGTAGTTATAAATTCTGGCCATTGTTTTATCTTCTTGATATTCTTGAGTGATCGTGTATCGTGCCTTCTATGTAAGATTACGCGAATGCAGGGGTGGAAGATTCTGAACAATAATTGAACCTTGGAATACGATTGATGTGACAAGTCGGTTCCATTGAGTCCACAATTATTTAATACAGATTACACGTCAAGACGATTCATGCATGTTGATCACAAAGGTACATATTATAACTTGAAAATATATGGCATAGATATGTAGATATCCTATCAGTCCTTGTCCAATAATCAAATTACTGTATGCAGATTGTCATAGCTGTATGCACGCGCGGTTGGGGTTTCCAACGGCCGACAGTGAGTCTATGAGTCTGGCAAAATCAAATACTATGGACTGTAATTCATCCTTCCTTAATTTTCACTTCGTACTGACCTTTAATCATTTCAAATCTTCGTAATAGCAATGGACTGACCCATGTCCGTACTTGCATAAAATATATCTGTATGGCAATACCATGCCCAACATTGGAAGGAAAGTCATACGCGTCTTAACAGCTTGACGGTCAATGTGAAAAGGGTAGCGTTTCTTAGTTACCGACTGTGTCCTAAACAACTCTATACACGTCATAATCGATCGTGTCTAAAGCGTTCAAAATTGAAACCTCTATCGCAATATATTAAATGCCTTAACCTTTTACAATTGCACGTCTGGTAACCTTTAGCAGACGGCGTTAATATCATATACCGTAACACCCACTTTACCACATATATTGGGGTCTCGCCCTCGGGATTTTGAATCTTTCCCTATTACAAATATTGGTGGTAACTCACTTCAGGGAATAATAAGAATTAAAGGGTATCCTTGGGTGAAAATAAATAAGGTTGAGCTCACGGTGCCTGTGTTGTCTTGAGTTAATTAGTCATAGATAAAATTGTTTAGACATTTATCTGTTAGACAATGGCCGACCTGGCAAAATTTCGATCTGCTGCTGTACAGACTGCGAAAGAGTTAGGAATGGACGGACAAATTATGATTTCTTATGTCACTGCTGAATGTGACAAATATATTGAACGGGAAGAAAGAAGATTAGAAAAAGAGGCCGAAAGAAAATTAGAATCTGAAAGATTGGCCGAAGATAAGAGAATAGAAGCTGAAAAAGAGATTAAGAGGTTGCAGATTGAGGCTGAGGCTAAGAGGTTGCAGATTGAGGCTGAGGCTAAGAAATTGGAGGCAGAAAGAGAAGACAAAAGATTAGCTGCAGAAAGGGAAGCCGAAGAAAGAAGATTAGCTGCAGAGAGGGAAGCAGAAAAGGAGGAGAAGAGATTACAAAGGGAACATGAGTTACGACTAAGGGAGTTTGAGTTTCAAGGCCATGCTCCTGAAAATGGTGCCAGTCCCTTTGCCTCTGATGCTACTGCTAGCCAGGGAGCCTCAACCTCAGCTATGAATTTTCATTTAGATCATTTTGTTGAGAAAGACGATGATATAGAGAGCTATCTAAATAGGTATGAACTATTAGCTACCACATATGGGTTGGAGAGAGAAAGGTGGAGCTTAAAGTTATCTCAGGGACTTCGTGGGGCAGCTTATGAAGTTTTTTGCAAAAATGAGCAGAGGTGATCAGGAAAATTATGACATGCTAAAGCAGGCTCTTTTGTTAAGATATGAAAAGAACGCAGAATTTTATAGGAAAAAATTTAGGAATGCTAAACTACTGTCAGGTGAAACCTATCACCAGTTCTCTGCACGAATAGAGACATACTTGGAGAAATGGACTTCTCTGGGGAAAACCCAAGATCTTAAGGAAATGGTCCTTATAGAGCAATTAAGAGAGTCCATGGCTCCAGACCTGAGAAAGTTTCTCATGGAACAAGGTGCAGAGAGGCTGGGTGAGTTGCTAAATGTTGCTGAAAGGTATCAAGCAGCTCAAGCAGAGGTAACAGGTAATAAAAAGAAACAAGTGGATAACTTTAGGGCACCACAGAACTTTAATAAATTTGATCCTAGGGATCAAAACAAAGGTAAGCACCAGTTTGATAGGCCACGGTATGAAAATAAAAATAAAACCCCACAATTCGATGAAAGGAAATATGATGAAAGAAAATCTTTCAACCAAGGAAAAAGGTGGTGTAAAAATTGTAAGATGAACAATCATGACACTGACCATTGTAGAAGGAAACCTCCTCATTGTGCTGCTATGACATCGGGGAAAAAGGAAAAGAAGGTCAAACCTGAAGAACTACAGGAACCATACCACCCCCCAGTGTGTGAAGATGTCATCTGTAATGGTGTCACTATAAGGTGTTTATATGATACCGGTTTAGATTACGATTCCGTTGTGAGTTCTCACCTGGTGCAGGCCGATCAATACACCACAGAAACAGTGGAGATTCAAACTGCAACCAAGGATGTAGCTACCATGACACTTCCCGTCGCCCGAATAAAAGTGAAAACGCGATATGTGGAAGGAATCATAAAAGCAGCAGTGATAAATGAGCCAATCTACCCTCTGATATTGGGGTGTAGATATGTCTTCTTGGGGAATCCCAAGAGACCTGTGATATTGGCAACAGTGCAGACCAGATCACAGTCTAAAAAGGAGGAGGATAATCCAATAAATACTCACCCAGATGAGATGAGGAAGGCACAGGCTGAGGACAAAACACTCAAGCCATGTTTCAAGAAGTTGCCCAAATCTCATACACCTCCAGGCAAGGGAGAGTTTTATATGAAGAACAAACTGATATATAGGAAGGCTGGATCTGAATCCAATGGTCACGGACAGCTGGTCCTTCCCACTTCATATAGGACTAAAGTGTTGGAACTAGGGCATGCGATTCCCTTCAGTGGTCATATGGGAATCAGCGCAACAGGACAGCGAATAGCTTGTCATTATTTCTGGCCAGGAATAACTGAAGATATCAAACGATATGTAAAATCCTGTCCAGAGTGCCAACGAGTAGCACCTAAACATTGGACTGCACCAGCAACTCTGGGGGAAATGCCCATAGTGGGAACACCCTTTGAGAGAGTTGCCGTGGATCTTGTGGGACCTCTCACCCGAACCAAGAGAAGGAACAGCTACATTCTGACTCTGGTGGACACTTGTTCTATGTGGGGAGAGGCAGTAGCCCTGTCATCGATTGATTCTAAACATGTGGCAGAGGCATTGCTCACAATTTTCACAAGGTTAGGCTTTCCCAATCAAATCTTGACTGATAATGGCTCTCAGTTCAAGGGGAAACTAACTGAAGAAGTTTTCAGGATCTTCCAGGCCAAACACTTCCATTGTAGTGTGTACCATCCCCAATGAACGGCCAAGTGGAAAGATTTAACGGCACGTTGATGTCGATCCTGAGAAAGTTGGCACACGAAAAACCAGATACATGGGACCAGTACCTGCACGCCGCCCTCTTTGCTTATCGGGAGGTACCCCATAGTTCAACCGGTATGGCCCCGGCAACATTATTGTTTGGAAGGCCAATAAAAGGTCCACTCGAAGCTTTGTTAAGAACGTGGACTGATGAAAAGGCAGAGGAAAACATTACATCTTCATACCAATATGTGAATGAGCTGACCACTCGTTTAAAAACTGGCTGGAAACTTGCCAATGAAAATTTGAAACAAGCCAGGAAGAAACATGCTGCCTATTATAACAGGAAGGCGAAAGACAGAGATTTGGCTGTGGGAGAGAAGGTACTGCTTCTTCTCCCCGGGAGTCAGAATAAGTTACAGATTGGATGGCAAGGTCCATATACAGTTTTAGAGAAGGTGTCTAGAACAAATTATAAGATAGATAAGAAGGGGAAAGAAAAAATCTATCATGTGAATCTCCTGAAGAAATATTTGGAAAGAGAACATCAGGAAGAGACACACTTGTTGACCTTGTCCATCGCCATGGAGATGAAAAAGGAACCACTTTCATCATTTGAATATCCATTACACCCCTGTGAGACAGCAGCACAGGTGAAAATCAGTACACATTTAACAAAAACTCAGAAAGAGAGAGTGCAACAGGTTCTAAATAATCATGCAGAGGTGTTAACAGACCGACCAGGGCATACAAACCTATTGGAATATGATATGAAACTGATAGACCCCACACCTGTCTGTATGAAACCATATTCGATTCCGTTTGCTAAGGAGAAAGCTTTGAAGGAAGAGATAGACTATCTGTTGAAGGAAGGAATTATTTCGCACAGTGAATCCTCATATAGTTCCGGTGTTGTACTCTTAAGGAAGCCCTCTGGAGAACATAGACTCTGTATAGATTACAGGAGACTGAATGCTATTACAGAAGGACAGGTGGATCCATTGCCGGATACAAATCAGCTGTTTGCCAGACTAAATAAAGCTAAATATTTCTCAAAAGTGGATCTGAGTAAAGGATACTATCAGATTCCAGTAAAGCCTGAGGTTAGACCATACCTAGCTTTTAGTACCTCAGAAGGACACTATGAGTTTAATAGATTGCCATTTGGATTGAAGAATGCGCCTAGTGTCTTCTCTAGAATGATGAGAAAATTATTGGACCCTCTGAATAATCCATGTATAACAAATTTCATGGATGATATCCTTATAGCAACAGAAACATTTGAGGAACACATTGACTCTCTGAAGATGCTGTTTGATCGACTTAGGGAAGCAAATTTAACAGCCCGACCAACCAAATGTTGCGTTGGATGTAAAGAATTGGAATTTTTGGGACACACAGTTTATCAGGGAAACATGACCCCTGACCCAAAGAATTTAGAGAAACTAAAGAAAGCCCCGAGACCACAAACCAAGAAGGACGTGAGATCCTTTGTCTCATTATGTGGTTTCTACCAGAAGTATATCAAAAACTTTAATTCCATATGTGCACCGTTAACTGATTTGACACGTAAAGGACATCCAGATCGCATTACATGGACACCACAATGTGAAATGGCTTACCAAGAATTGAAGGAAAAGCTCACAAGTAAACCTATTTTGAAATTACCTGACTTAAGTCAAGAATTCATAGTAAGGACGGATGCCAGTAATATTGGGTTGGGTGCAACTCTACTACAGAAATCAGATGCATTGGATGGGGAATTAAGCCCAGTGGCATATGCTAGCAGAAAATTGAATAAAGCTGAAATCAACTACTCAACTAGCGAAAAAGAATGTCTTGCAGTAATATGGGCAATAAAGAAATTCAATATATCTGTATGGGAAGGCATTTAAGTTGCAAACGGATCACAAACCTTTATCGTTTCTAGCCCAGGCTAGGCATGAGAACTCTAGGTTACTCCGATGGTCCTTGCTTTTGGCTCCCTATAATTTTAGCATTGAGTATATATCTGGAAAAACAAATTTGGGAGCGGATTTTTTAAGCCGCCATCCGTGTGATGAGAATCACCGTAAACCCCAGAAATAATAATAAATTTCTCTATGTGTATATAGAATAAAGGACTGACATATAATGTCTGTTTTAAGAGGGGAGATGTCGTGAATTATTCTAATCCCCATATATAAATTAAAACGTAAATGCAAAGCATAACAAATAAATTTAATAAAAGGAAAGAAGAATGGTAAAGAACAGTGCTGTCACAATGACTGTACTCGAAATCCCCCTTGTTTTCTACTTCGTCGGCAAATTGTAACGCTTTCACGTTGATAGTAAAAGCCTACTGTGTCGCTGCACGCTTTCTTCAATGAAACGTGTACTGTATTTCTTGGAAAAACCTTGAGATACGCAAGCTGATCAATGACCTAAATTTAATATTTCATTCATTCCATTTTATACACAGTGTAACTAAAAGACAGATGGACTAAAGGATAGAGAGAAGGGAGAGGCAGAAAGCAGGGACACCTGCAACACTAAACACGCGTCGCGCGATACACAATTGCTGCCATCACGCGTGTAAGGCCACATGCACTAACTTTATTTCAAATCGACAGTGATAAAATTCACTACCCATACCAGAGTTAGGTTTTAAAATCCTGAAAAACGCTTATTGGGAATTATGACATTATACCGGTTTACGTTTGAAAACATGACAGTACCCAGACACCACATGGGGATTGAAGTGAACAGGAGGTGGTAGAAAATGCACATTTTGAACGCAGCCACCTAGCTCCCTTAAATTCGTATATTTTGGGTTCCTTAGGGTTTGCTGACAAAGAATATGTAAAACGTTACGCAAATAGTCTAGGAATTACCAAGTTATGGCCAAAATAAAATAGTGGGGGTGCCTGACAGCATGAAATCATTTCTGCTCATAAAATTTTTTTTATAACGTGTTTGAAAAAACATTACGTTACGGAAATAGCCTACCATGTTAACTCCTATTTGATTGGAGCGCAACAAATGAAAGACTAAACACGATTGGTCGGACTATAAATACTATCTTGTGTTGTCAGGGGAAACGTGAGAAAGGGGTACTTTTTTGAAAAGATGTGTAGACATGGTTTGATTGGGTAGAGCTACGAATATACTCAATTCAGAGCGTCTGTTCATTGCCACATCTTGTAATAAACCTACTAAGAAACAGTACGTTGAGCACCAGTGTATATTTTTTATAAAATAAAGCCTGGGACATCGGCAGATCGGAGTTGTGCTATATTCATTGCCAGTCAACGAAACTGTTTATTATTATTTCCATGAATTGTGGTAAGCTTGAAATATTCAATATCTTTTAATGAAAATTGAATGTAAATTGATAATTTATGTCTGTATATATGTGTGGTTCAGTAGCGAACATGATGTAAAGCCTATAGTGCTCCAGCCTGAACAGAAGGTGTCGGAGGAAAGTAAAACTGCATGGAATGGCCAAACAGTACACTGACACCTAGATTATTAACTAGAAAGAAATAATGCTGGAATTGCAGAGGCGTAGTAACCATTAGAGAGGGAAATACTGGTATAAAGTATTTCAGATGAAGCTGACAGTTGGCCTAACGCTCTGAACTCAATGTTTGTGATGTATTGTGCTCAGTGTAGAAATGGAGTATAAATTAGTTCTGACGTAGAAGGTACAACCTTCTTGTTTCAGGGACCGTGGTCTTAAAGTTATTGAGCAGCACCTGGTCAGAGCTTTGCTGAAGCCAGAGGTGGACAGCATACTCCTTGGTCCATATAGCATCCAGTGGGGTGGCTCCAGAACTCATTACAGTAATCAAGCAGAGGAGTCTTTTACTGCAGTCATCACGCAAGATAAGAGAGTGTGGCCATGGAGCTCAACATTATGTACCCCCATCTTAAAATGACATTATAAACTAAAATTAAGAGGGGAATTTAATTGTTTTAATACCAGGAACTGAGAACATCTCCAATACTAGTTCCAATAGAAACAAACTATTGAAGTCATGATGACAAATACCAACAGAGCTTGAACAAAACAAAACCAGTATTACCTCATATTAATACTACACAACTGACACACATAGGATACCATTAATAATATATGTCACTACAATAATCATATTAATAAATTCTGTACATATAACTTGTAATTAAAATTGATTGTGATTCCTGGTTCCCTTTGTATTTGAATCAGGACACATATACATTCATGACAGCACTGAATACATATTGTTATTTGAAAAGTTATCAGTGACTCCTTTAAGATATCCTCTTAGAGTGTTATATGTATGTGAGTGTCACAGTGTTGTCAAGTGTGGTGGAATAAATTAAATTGTTTATCTGTCTGTTGTTGTTATGACTTACACTTCATCATACACATACCCTAGACATATAACGTAGTCATCACACTATTCCAGAATAATTCTGACTGAGGTATACATATGTGGCAGTAAATAAGGTTATCTATAATACACTACTCTTATTAGATATAGATACCTTCACAGCTGATCTCAGTCAGTACACTAAGTCCCCTATAAATATTTATAACATCCCACTTTACCACAAGCGGTATACAGCCATCTTCGTTTTCTTACCAACCTCTCTCTTGCTGAGGAATCCTCGATTTATGGCCTGAAAAAGTCTCCCCGCTGCTGCTTTTCGAGTGGCCAACTCTTCTTTGATGCCTCTTTTTCCGTCTATAATAGCTCCGAGGTATTTAAAGTGGTCGACCTGCTCCAGGACCTGTTCTCCCAGCTTAATCTGATGTCTTCTTTCTTCTCGTGAAATCACTATGGATCTTGTTTTAGAGCTGCTTATGACCATCCTTCTTTTCTCCAGCTCTTCCATCCAGACTTGCAGGTTGAATTGGAGATGTGCCTCTGATTTAGCAATCAGGGCAGCATCATCAGCAAATGCCAGCTCTAAAATACAGACCTGTCTCATCTTCCAGTACCCCACTAAATACTTTCTTGTTCTCTCCTTACATGCCTTGATGACATCGTCCATGAGGAGTATGAAAAGAGAAGGTGATAGGATATCACCTTGTCTTACACCAGTGGTGGTCCTGAACTCTTCTGACTTATGGTTTGCTGTCCTCACATAATGTCTGCAAGACTTTTAGACGCTCTGTATAGAATGAATCAGAGGTGCTGGAATGTTCTTCCTTGCCAAAAAGTCCATAAGTTTGCTCCAGGGCACCCTGTCAAACGCCTGTTCCAGATTTATGAAACAAAGATGGATCTCACTCTTATACTCACGGGCCTTTTCACTCAGCTGTCTGAGTGTGAAGATTAGGTCTTGAGTACGTCGGTTAGTTCGGAATCCGCACTGGACCTTATCCAATTGTGGCTCAGCTAGACGTCGGAGTCTCCGCTCTAGGATTCTAGAGTAGATTTTACCAGGGACACTGAGAAGAGATATGCCTCAATGGTTTCCACATTGTCGATTGTCACCCTTTTTGAAAATCGGTGTTATGATGGCAATCTTCCAATCCGTTGGTATGGCCTTATTGCACCACGCTGCCTGTAGGACCCTTTAAGAGTAATAGGGCGCCAGATGCTCCCATGAACGTAACCATTTCTGATGTTATACCAGCATGTCGTGCTGCTTTGCCCATCTTGATTTTCTCCAGTGCTGCCTTCAGTTCTTCCATCTTTATGTCATCTTCACCACCATCGGTTTTCTCTTCTGTGCTAGTGGTTATCATTTCTGATGCTTGACCTTGCTCACCATCAAGGAGTTCTGAGAAATATTCTTTCCACCTTTCCATTACTTCCTTCGGGGCAGTAAGCAATTTGCCTTGCTTGTCCTTTATAAATTTGAGAGGGCATTGTTTTTCCTTCCTCATGTTCTTTAGGGTCTTATAGAATAATTTCTGGTTTTCTTGCGCAACATATTCAATTTATATTATTAACCTTTTCAACCAATTTAAAGGTAAATATAAATCTATTCAACCTTAATGTAATGAAGGTTTTTCCGCTCAATGGGATTAATATTAATTCTCAGCGAGGGAACAAATGAGGGTATAAGTGGCCTGAAGTCGACGTTAGACACCATCATCAGACGGGTCTTAGAGACGCGTGACCAGTTTAGTAGTTATTCTATGACACTTCTTGGAATGTGCTACAACTTTGAAACTTGACCAGTGACGAGTGTGATCCAGTCTTCCGCTTACAAAAAACCAAACATCAACAGGAGCAGAACAGACAAACTCATTGGCAGCTAAGTAGAGACATAAAAGCTGCCAAGTGAACTCCATAACATCACTCGATGATGACTATTGTTTGTTAAAGAATTATTCATTTTATAACTGTAAAAACATAATTGATTACTAAATTTGTTACTTGTATAAAGACAAATCTAAAGTTGACTTAATCATTTTGAATGTACTATAACCGTATGTCTCAGACAATTCCTTAAATACACTTAAACAGAGCTATACAATAATAATAAGAGAAATTTCACTGAATTAACTCAGTTGAAGGCTTGAACCAGCTAACAAATTATAAAATAACCCTATCCTTCACAAAAGTTGATGGCAGATACTAGAGTTAACATTTGCTCAGCCTCATGCAGCATTGTTTTCGCTTTCTGATTTTCTTGTGAAAACTCCCTTAAGGTAGAAGCATTATTATCCTTCTACGTGCAGCTCTGCCAAGAGTAGTCTTGTGCGAAGGTAGACACATTTGAAGACCCACATTAGTTACTCTTGAGTGGTGGCCACTGTTGGACCACTAAGGGGAGGCAACCCGTGACAAATTGGTGTTCCGTCCCGGGTTAAAGAACCTGTCTAGTTATTCCCCTAGACGTGACTGACATAAATTTCTAATATACTGAAAGATTATTGTCAGAGTGTATTTTTTGTTAACTCTGAGCATACGGTGTATTTATAAATAACAGTAACAATAATTTTGCCAAGAATAATTGAATAATTGAAAAGAAACAAACTTTTCTGTAACAGACGGTCACATGCTGTGGCTAATTTGGGTTATTGATTTGAAGTTTTACTAGTTAAGTAGCAATTGTATTTTTGTGTAGCTTTGTAAACAGACTTCTTGCTCAATGGTCGAACGACAAAATCTCTACACCTTTTACCTAAGTATTGCTACAGAGATGGGCTTATCATAATTATCCGAGTTTGTAGCCACTTCTGTGAAAGAAGACAAGGAACGGGCAGAAAAAGATAAATCTTTAGAAAGAGAAGAGAGAAGGGTGGCCAGAGAACACGAAAAGGCCCAAGCCGAAGAGAAAGAAGCGCAGTTGCATAAACCTTATTTACAACCTCATCGAGGTAAACGCTATTAAAATATACTTCTCTGACATACTTCTGGCCTAACATGCAGCGGGATATTCGACAGTATGTAAAAGATTACTGACTGCCATAGCTTGGGAAACCGGAATGGTGAAAAACATAATTTAGCTACAATGAAGGCGAAGGAGCAGAGAACTCACCTCCCACCCCCCTTGGAGAGCTCTGACTTTACCTCACCACTTCTTCTGTGCTTAACAGAGCTGAAAAGAGTGCAAAAAGATGATGTAACACTAGCGCCCTGCTCTGAACAACGGCACAGAACACAGGACCTTACTTCGGCTGGAACATATTACCACGAAGATGGACTTCTTTTTAGAAGAACAAGACCTGGGGACTGACAAATCTTCGTGCCACTCCCTTTAAGGTCTCAGATTATGAGAGCTGGACATGTTTCGCTTTCAGGGACACACATGTCAGTAGGCAAAACGATGCGCAATATAAACGCACATCACCTTTGGCCAGGGCAAAGAGTGGACATGCGGCAATACATCCAAAATTGTACCCACTGCCGGCCGAATAACCCAGTAGAGAGAAGGGAGCGACCCAGTGGACAGCAAAACCCACGGAAAATTGACCGCCCCAAAGGATAGGGGGTCTGTCACATACTATTTGGTTCTATCTCTTGTCCTCTCCGGCCGTATTCAGTTAAATTTGTTGTGCGTACCGATTACGTGAAATTTCCGTGGTCGGCACATTTCTTTCTCTGCTATCAAGCAGATATTTGGTATTTTCATATCATCGTACACTCCCTTCGGTGATAATTCATCAAGTTGCTTCAACCTTCTCGGCTTTGCTAAGATAAGGCATAGGTAAAAACCCAGATGAACCGGTCAGTTTTGTATTGTGACCTAACGTTGTGTTTACCTAAAGCGTGCCAGGCGATAAATCATCCGTCTGCGGACATATTACAGACATGCACATGGAAGACGAAATGAGGTAATAGCATCCGGATAGAAGTATTACGAAGATATTACTTGAAATAAAAGTAAGAAGTTATTTGTAATCACTGAAGACCTTTCCATTAACGCATATAAATTTCCTAGTGAAAATATTTTGAATTACCCCACCAATACACACTTGTTTTGAGACAATTGGAGGGCAATCGAAACATAGGAAGAACAAAATTCCTGATTGGACTCTACTTAAATCGTAACAAAGTACTGGGGGGAGGGAGCGAAGTGTAATATAACCGGACACTTTAGGGGAGGCAACCTGTGACAGCTGGATCTAGCTAATGCGCATGGATCCGTTCCACACCAGATGTTGTGGCAGGCCCTAGAAATGTATCATTTTTCACAAGAAATTGCAGCAATGCTGAAGCTGTTTTTCTCAGGGTTCTCTGTCAGATTTTCAACTAGAGAGTACACAACAAAGTGGATTGACCTACAACTTGGAATTGCGATGGGATGTACCATCTCTCGATACTATTCGTGTTGGCTATGCAAGTAATCCACAAAGCGGCTGACGGATTTGCATTAGGTCCAAAGCTCAATGGAAGGTGTCAAATGCCACTACTTAAAGCATTCATGGATGACACAACAATTCTGACATAAGATGAACACCAGGCCCGGAGAATGTTAGCACGCCTGGATGAACTAGTCAGCTGGTGCAGATTGAGCTTCAAACCTAAGAAGTCCAGAAGCCTATCAGTCAGGAAAGGGAAGGTATCTAAGGTCACATTCATGGTTTCAAACCAAAGAATCCCTACTGACATTGAGTAACCTGTTAAAAGTCGTGGCAGGGTGTGTATTGCCTCTTTAAAAGATTCAAAGGCAGTTAAACAGACAATAGAAATGATGGCAGACAGAGGACTACAGATCATAGACCAAAGCAGACTCCTAGGAAAGTTCAAACTCTGGTGCATCCAGTTCATGTTGATACCTAAATTGCTATGGCCACTGCTTATATATGAAAGAAGCACCAGTACAGTGACAGCTTTAGAGCAAAAGGCCAACAACTCCATGAGGAAATGGCTAGGAGTACCACCAAGTCTATGAGACGTAGCACTGTACTGCAAGAAGACAAAGCTTGTGCTTTCCTTCAAGTCAGTTGTTGAAGAATACAAAGCAGGAAAGGCAAGGCTCGCAATGATGCTGTGCGAGTCAGCAGATGACGTAGTTAAGTCCATTCAGCCCACACTGAAAACTGGAAGGAAGTGGAAAGTGGATGAAGCTATTGGTGCTGCCCAAGAGTCACTCAGGCCGAGGGAGGTAATCGAATACACACAGACGAACAGACGAGGATTTAGCCAAGGTGACATCCACTGGTAGTCCAAGGCATCAAACAGGGAACGCAGAGATATGATAATTCAGGAGATACGAAAAGCTGAGAATGATAAGAGAATGCAAGAAGAGGTGCAGCAGGCCCAACAAGGTCAGTGAACTACATAGGAAGGAGCCCTGCAAAGGTCCTTGACATGGAATGATATATGGCATATGGCGCCTCTTAGACTCAGCTTCATTATCCGATCATTATATATGCACGTGACATGTTCGACGATTTTCAGGATTTTTTGCATCGTGGGTTTATGTTAACACCCAATCAGTTTTCACTTGTTTGGTGCAACACTTGAACAACTCTCCTGTAAGTATATTGAAGAAGAACCCGCAACAGTATAGATAATATTTTCTTGATTACAGACGCAACAAAATTCCGATATACGACAAACAGTGAAAGAGGTACAGCAACTTTGTGAACGATGTTTAAAAGTTAAATATACTCTTTGAAGACAAATACAGGAGGATGGGACAAAGTGTCAAACAAAACTTAAAAACAAGCCAACAGGAATAATGTTTTATTAACATTTACTTTTACTAACACAAATATGTCTAACTAACATTTAGAAACACATTTTAAAAGTAATTATAATTGTGATATCAAATGTTTTTTAAAATAATTTTCTTAAGGACATGATTGTGCCGAATTTCTTAATCAAACAACAGGCATGAGAATAAAGTGTCTGCCTAAACAGTGACGTCAAATACTGTTATAAGAAAACAAGCGTACGTCTTAATTTATAAAATTGTTAAGACATTTATTTCCACGAGACATTGACTTCACTAATCCACAGAAATTATTCATTCTTTTTCTTCAAGTACCATATCTGGTACGCGATAATTTCTCTCCACAACTTATTGTCTTAAGTACTGTTTATCAATTCTCTTTTTGGGTTTCTGTCCACGCCATTTTGTCCAAATGTCTAGTGTGTTCTCCCTTTGTCGTCCTTTGTCTCTTTTTTGTCCCCTCTACTCGCTCCAAATGTTACGACATGTTTCCGCTTTCTTCTTCTCATAACATGGCCAATAAAGTGACTTACGTCCTTCTAACATGAGGAATAAGCTTCCATTGCGTGTTGACCTCTTTAGTGACATCATTATACTGTTCAAAAAAAGAAACTCAACATTTTTGGTGTTACTTCTATAAAAGATATTCGCTGATTGGACATCAGTCAACCTATCGACTGTGTCAACCTGGTCATTAACTTCTCGTAGTTACCTGAATAGTACTCACCTCATGATTCGTGAGGTCATGAAAGAGGTCAAGGTCAAAACAACATTTTTGACAATAACTCGTGACAGGTTCATGAGAATCCCGTGAAACTTACTGAACACAAAACTCTCTGACCATATTATTGAATGCCTATAAAAGATTGACGCTCCTTGAATAAATTCAGTTGAAAATTCAATGCGCAAGTATGGCTCATCTCCCTACAGAACAACGACTCATCATCATTGGACGTTTACAGACTGGACAGTCACGAAGTGTAGTAGCCAGACAATTTAATGTGGTTAGAAGCACCATTAGTCGCCTTTGGAGGCGATTTCAAGAAACTGGCTCAGTGGCAGACCGGCCGCGCAGTGGAAGACCCAGAGTCACAACTCCTGCCGAAGACCGCTTCATACGGCTGCGTCACCTCAGGAATCGACTTGCATCTGCGTCCTCCACAGTCCAGTCAATGTCAGCAGCTCGTCGAATTTCAGATCAAACTGTCAGGAACCGGCTGCACGACTCTGGTCTTTGGGCTAGAAGACCCCACAGAGGTCATGTTCTTACGGACCGGCATCGCCAGAACCGACTGCAGTGGGCGAACCAGCATCTTCAATGGACCGTCGGGAATGACTGGAGATGGGTTTGGTTTAGTGATGAATCATTTTCTGTGCTCCAACAACACGATAGACGGAGAAGAGTTTACCGCAGAGTCCATGAGCGCTACGCCCAGAACAGCGTTGATGAGGCTCCTCCACATGGTGGTGGAGGTGTACTGATGTGGGGGGTGATCAACTTCATGGGAAGAAGTGACCAGGTGCAAATTGACGGACGCCTGAATGCCCAACGATACGTCGCTGAAATTCTTCGTCCTCACGTCCTTCCACTTCTGGCTTCACGAGGGTCAATTTTTCAGCAGGATAACGCTCGACCTCATGTGGCACAACTCACCACCCAGTTCCTCGCTGACAACAACGTCCAGACCATTCCGTGGCCAGCCATGTCATCAGACATGAACCCCATAGAACACTTATGGGATGAACTCGACAGACGACTCCGCTAGCGAGACGTGGCTCCAGCCAATCTCCGACAGTTGTCTCTTGCACTGCGGGAAGAGTGGGCAGCCATCCCACAACAACAGATCCAACGGCTAATCGGATTCATGTCAAGGAGATGTCGTTCTCTGATAGAGGCCAGAGGAGGCCGTACACCTTACTGAAACGGAGGCCTCATTCGCAAAGAATAAAAGTCCAAACCAAATTTAATGAACATCATTTCATTGTTAAAGTCTGAAAGCTTCTTCATGCCAAGATTGAAACATTAATTCCGTAAAATATAATTTTGGTACAAGTTTGAAATTTGGTGTCCATTGCCACTGCAATAATGTTGCGTTTCTTTTTTTGAACAGTATATTACTCTATTTAGCTGTCCATGGAATTTTTAACATTATTCAATAAAACCGCATCTCTCTGGGCTCTAATGATTTTCTTAATTGTTTACTAACTGTCCATGACTCACTTCCATATGTCAGAATTTGTTCTAAAACACCTTAGAACTCTTTTTCTTCTTCTATTAGCAAAAACCTTGTTTTATTAGCATGTTAATTGTTAATTAGCATTGTCAAACATTTAACAAGAAAAAAAAAATTGTCATCAATAAAAAGAAATTAATTTACTTACACTGAAAATCTGATTTATATGATTCAGTAAACACGATTATAAACTCATGACTGATAGATAATACAATGTTGAGACTTAAACAGTAAAGTCTGAAATCAAGAACAGTTACATGTAAATAAAAATACAATACAGTCTGTACTCATGTGAAATAAAAGCATGAAAACTCCCGAAGCAAGCCATGTGTACGTTTGTGTTATATGACACCGGCTCGTTCGTTTTGTTGATTATCTGCAATAAAGACATTGCGTTCTAAATATATGACTCTATAAATCGTATCAGACCTATGTTTTTTCAGCTTATAAAGAATAATCTCCCTGTTTAAATCATAAGGGTTATAATTAATATATAGATTGTCTACAGTTTTAGATAATACTAGCAGATAGACCCGGCGTTGCCCGAGTTAAACAAAAAAGTAACTGAACTTCTAATAGCGTTTTTTCGTTAGTTAAAAAATGATAAGACTTGGTTAATTAGTTGTGTACAAAATATCGCACAAGTAGCCCAAAATATCGCCTACAGTAGTCCAAAATATCGCTTGGTAGCCATAAAATCGCCCTAAATAGCCCAAAAATCCTCCCAAAGAAGCCCAATATATCGCCCAAAGTTGCCCGATGTAGCCCAAAGTCGTTCAGTGTTAGATAATATGTTTAATTGCCAATATTTTATTTTGGCATTGTCCCTTTTGTCCAATTCTTGTAAATATTATAAATGCAAACTTCCATATTATGCCTGTGTGTATATATGTGTTTCTTCATACTAGTCATTGTGAAGAGAAGGAAGGGAATATGAATTATTGGGGTATGTGGGTTAATATTTAATTTACTTTTTCTTTGACATTAGTAATATGTATAACTAGAACCTTACCAGGCATTTCCATATCCACCAAACCCCTACAAACAATGATAAACTAATTTTTGATTTGTTAACTTAATATTTGACAACGTTGTATAGTTCCCTAGGTCTGTCTATTCGTAACACCTACTGTATAGTACTAGCCTCCTCCAGTCGTAACTGGCTATGAGGATGATACGCCTTTGAAACACTTTAAGGGCGCATCATCCTTATAGCCAGTTATGATAGATAGATAGAAGCAGCCCTCAGCTGCGTTTTTTGCCTAGTGTTTTTTTTTCCTGCGTGTTTTTTTCTGCTTGTTGTAAGAGCTTCTTTTCGCCCAATTTGAGGTGACGGCGTAGGGAGCATCTCCACTTGGAGCAATCGGTGGCTTTGTCCTCCCAGGTTACTTGACTTGTATCCGGCGCATTCATGTCTCTCTTGCACACATCTTTGAACCTCAGCTGCGGTCGCCTGGCTCTTGTTTTGCCATCTGCCAATTGTCCGCAGAAAATATCTTTTGTGATGTGACTATCTTCTATACAGTGGACATGGCCGTCGGCGTAATCTGCGCTGTCTAAGCAAGATATACATGCTTTGAAGGCCAACGCGAGACAGCATTTCGAGACTTTGACTTTGACCTTCCACGAAAAAACAAGGATGTAACGTAGACACCGTAGATGGAAAGTAATGAACCTTTTTCTTGCTTATCATAGGTTGTCCATGTCTCGGTGCCATATAAGAAGCGTGTTGGTGACGCAGGCATCATATACCACAGCCTTGGTCTTCATTGTGAGTTTGGAGTTTCCCCAGGCACGTGTTTGTAAGGCGGGCAGAGATGGTTGCAGATTTAAGAATATTTTCTTTGATACTATTTCCTTTTACCATATTGGAATGTATATTGTCATCTTCTACCTTGTACCCATGTGTATGCACTGTATTGCTGTCCTTTTATATTTGTTGTATATATTTCCTGGCTGTGTTTCTGTATTTTCTGTGTCGTTTGATTTTTTAACTATTTTCTGCCAGGTGATAGAACGTGTCCGGCTTCTTGAGCTCCGAGGGTGGTGTGTCCGGCTTGTACATACTGCTGTTGATTTGGTGTTGTCAGCTGATACACTATTTGATTATATCTTATTCCATCTGATTTTATTTCCAACATTTGTCTTACGAGTGACTAAATTATCGTTAATTGAGATAAATTGTTACACTACAGATAACAAAAATAAACAGAAGCCCGGTGAAGAAGATTGTATCCCACGAGCTGGATTTAATGGCACTAAATTTCTTTCTGCATGTGCTGATAATACTCAGACAAATTTTCATATTTTTAGCGCATGGCCAGCAACCCTTTCGCAACTTCCAGAATTTATTTTCATGATTTCTGCTCAGAAGTTCAAAACTGCTAGTTTCTGAAGATTTTGATACATCTGTCTTGACAATTTTAGTCGAATTGTCAGCACCATCAGAGTTCGCCCTGCTTGTGTCGACGCCATATTTGATTGAGTCACCAATGACCTTGGAGTAACTGGCGTCACATTCTTCCACCTTGACCTGTTTTTGCTCTTCTTCATATTTGTTCGCAACAAAAATTGAGCAGACAAGAGCCAGAAAGTTTTCTACGAGGGCCACCAAGACAAACTGCAGTAACTTCGGCATTGTTTCAAGGCTTCGTGGCATATTATCTCTGTGAATAGATACGACAGTTAACACTAAGCAGGTCTAAACTTTGCTATCAATAAAGGTATAGGTATGAACACATGTAAATAAATGGATTTGATCTTTGGCGATTTGCGTGGCAACCGAACGCAATATTGTATAAATGGAGGGATAAACGATACACGACATGACAAAAGTATAAACAAAGCCATTAAAAAATTATTGTTAACATCATCATTTCTTCCTACTTTATCATTACGGTAATATATATATATTTTTTTCTCTATAACCAGCGGCACTCGAGCTTTCCAGCTCTTTCGGCCCAATGACATGTCATTGCGAGGCTGGGGGGTCAGTGGACTTTCCTTCCAACCCGGTCAGGAGCTTCGCTCCTTCCCATCCACACGGGATTTATGTGCAGGAGCCGTTCAGGTTATTCAGTCAAATTTCCGGTCGTAAACATTTCTTCAAACGCCGACGGCAGGGTTTGAACCATGAACACCTGGTCGCCAGTACAACGTCGTAGCCATTACACCAGCGCGGCTCCCCATTACGGTAATTAGTTTGCGCAATGAACTGTTATCAAATATTTTCTGTCTCTTGTTTTCACAATACAATCAGATCACTACTTTATGTCAAACTTTTGATGTTTCCTACCAACTGATAGACCTAATTTTGTCCTCCTCTTGATTTTCCCTTCCAGCTTACAGACTTAATATAATCCTGTAGATGTTTCCTTCCGATTTACAGACCTAATGTTGTCTTCTTGATGTTTCTTTCTAACTTACAGACCTAATATTGTTGTTTCATTCTGACTTACAGACCTTATGTTGTCCTCTGTGTTGCGTGATAAATTCTCGCAACATCGTTTTTTACAATATCTATTTTATAACGCAAGGGCAACAACTGCTTGAAATCTATAGTCACTTTTCTCGGTAAGCATTTGTCTTCTCGCGTTGGTATCGAATGCAGTTAAGTTTGAGCTGTGGTCATTTTGCGCTGGACTGCGCATGACTTGTCTTGTTGTTTGGTCGATCGGTTTCCGCCCACGACTAGTGGGAAGTGAGCGATTTGGAATGGCGAAAGAGATGCCTCGTTGAAGAGGGGATCTCCGCTATTTTTTGTTCTGTCAGGGATGTGTAGTCCTCTTAATGGATATTTCGTTTATTCGAGATAATACCTCTAGTGTTTCCCACATGTCGGGAGGCGTGATATTTCTGTGTATTTCATGAAAGCAAGGTAAATTGACTCTTTCATTAACTCTATTGATTTTGGGTCGTGAGCGATTTCGATTCATAGCCTGTCTGCGAAAGTCGTCGTCACGAGATGTTCTTTCCCAGCTCACATGTCGCTGCATTGTACTGCATCGGTTGATGCATGTACCAAGGACCATTACTTGCTACTTTGTTAAATGAACTAGGTTTAGAAAACCTTTATTATCTAGAGGATATTCTTGAGGACATTATTTATACTTCGGCAGACGTGTCTGTCTTGCTGAAGTCAAACTAAGGAGAGTGAACTGATCTCATACATCTGGTTATCTTCTGGCTGTTATAGAAAAGGATGGAGTTTTTCACCTGACTACATTTACAGCACTTTGAAATATAACATGCATCTGACTCATCATTGTAATGCTGTCTACCGTCTATTGCTGTATTGAATGTTGCTGTGATAATGACTGTTTGATGTGCCTACACATTTGCGTAACCATTTTGTCACTGTGGCGTCCACAATAAATAATGAAGAAAAACGTCAACGGCTGTTTCAAGACTCATTGACTTTATACGTCGTGAGTTTACTGACGTCCTATGTGGATTGCCCTGTTATTGTTGTATGAACATTGTTTTGACTGAACACATCTACACACTACACAAAACCAGACATGCGGATACCATCCATCATCATATGGCATCACGCATCATTTGGTGGCCATAAGCTGGTTTGATTCTGGTACTAGCAAACACGGGGTCCCTTACCCACTTCATTTTCAACAAGAATTCATCAGCATCCTTCAAGAAATTAACATTCTTCAATACAGTCAACATCTTCAAAATTTTCAAAGTACTCGGCGTTGCCCGGTAAAAGTCAAAATTTCAATTTTTTGACGGAAACAAGAATTTGACAGTACCCGGCGTTGTTACATGTTGCCGGATAACTCGGACTGCTGTTATCTTTTACGGAAGTCAAGCAAGTTGCTGCTGTCAAGGTTCCAGTGCTGTCGTTTTTTGAGAAGGTCAAGTGCCGGTTGAAACGGGTTGTTTTCTGAAGAAGGCCAAGTACCGATTTCCATCAACTTACTTTTGGATTAGAAGGTCAAGTGCCGAAACAACTCAACACACAGTATTTCAGAAGCTCTTGTACCATCGTGTTAGCAGTGGAAGCAGTTCAGATGTGCCATCATCGTTGGAGCTTCGCTCTTTAGGACGTTGATTGACATCCGTTTTTCTGCTGTTCTACGATTGGAAGCCTATAAGTTAAGTGGCCTGTTTGTATGTAAACTGTGCCCTTGTACTTCTGCTGAGTCTTCTGTGTATCATCTCATTCTATATGTTATATGTTTATATGTTATTCGTATATTTATATGTTTATATTTCAGCGGGTTCTCGGTTGGGTGGTGTCTCCGGTAGATTATGCCACGTCATAGAGGTCGTCTATTGTGAGCGTTTTCTGTAGGGTTTGCAAATTTCCGATACTGGAATTTGCTAAGCGACTTCTGTTGCTATTTATGTTAGCTGTGATGACATGTTTTAATATTGTTTTCGTTATTATTTCGCATTCTTTAGTTTTGTTTTGATTTGTTTGTATTTGTTAGTCTACTCTTGTCTATAATTTAGTTTCATACAACATTTTTGTTTATACACTGTGGTGTCATGTATTTTGTTTAATTCTATCGCAGATATCGTCACATTTTTTGTGATATTTCATTAATTTCTGCTTTATTTTTAGTTGATTTCTGCGAAAGTTTTTGTATTGTTGCTGATCTTTGTTATTGTTTACATTGTTATTGTTTACATTGGTTGTATTGTTTACATTTTCAATGTTTACATTCTGCATGTGTTTACATAGTCATTGTTTACAGTTATAGTAATTAGTTAATGGGCTATGCTAATGCACTGTTACTACTACACTGATGATAAATGAATGATGAATAGTGTCGTGCACTATTGAATGAGAAGTGCACTTATGATCAAGAATTGAGTGCTGATATTTCATATACAAGTTCTTTGATTGGAGACTTGTTTCCCACAGAGACTGGGATAATATAAGGTGATGTGAATATACAAGTGCTTAATTAAGACTTGTTACACTTAGGTTTGAAATAAATTAGTTAATTATTTCAGGTTTTGGACTCATATGTTAGACAACATGTCTACATTTGAGCACTTTATTGAGCAGGGTAAATTGCTTGGGAAGACTGGTGATAAGTTAGAAGAATTTGCAACTGCTCGATATGATAAAGCAATGGAAGCTGAACAAAAGAAACTGCAGATGCAGGTGGATGAAAAGAGATTCCAAATGGAAATGGAAAAACAAAAAAGGGAATCAGAAGCTGAGGAGAGAAAACTCCAGCTACAGCTAGAGGCTGAGAATAAAAGACTTGAAAAAGAAGCTGAGAATAAAAGACTTGAAAAAGAAGCTGAAAATAAAAGACTTGAAAAAGAAGCTGAAAATGAAAGACTTCAAATGCAGGCTGAGGAAAGAAGATTACAGAGAGAGTCTGATGAGAGGAAAGCAAAAATGGAACATGAAGAAAAACTCTTAGCTTTAGAGTTGGAGAAATTGAAATTGACGAGCATGAGTAATGGTAATGATTCAAACAAGGGTTCATCTTCTGGGAAGGCTAATAATGATACTTTTAAGATTAAGTTACCAACATTTAGTCCTTCCAGTGATGACATAATGTTCTATCTGGACAGATTTGAACAAGCATGTACAGCTCATAACATAGACAAAGCAAAATATGTTTATCAGTTATCAGGGATACTGACAGGTAAAGCTCTAAGTATATTAAATATGGTGGATGAACCTGACAAGAACAATTATGAGGTTGTCAGGGCCGCTTTGTTAAAGAAATATCAGCTTAACGAAGACGGCTATCGTCTACAATTTAAAAACATGTTACCTGAAAATGGAGTTGAATTCTCCGAGTTTATTGCAAGAATACGCATTACTTTCTCACGATGGGTAGAACTATCTAAGACGGAAAAAACTTATGAAGGACTTATGGACTTAATACTTAGAGACAAAGTCATGTCGTCTGTCAATGAGTCTTTCCTTGCTTTCCTTCATGAACGTAAACCTAAAACAATAAAAGAAATGGAAGATTTCTGTTGCCAATACGTAACTGCGCACCCACACATAACCATGGGTAACTCTAAGGTGAAAGAAGGTTTACCAGTTGCTTCGGCAGCTCCGTATGGTCAAAACTTTGCTCGTAGATCCCAACAAAATTTTGATAGAAAGGGCAGCGGTAATTTCTGTCAAAATCATGGAAATCAATTTCATGGTGATTCTTCTTCGAAGAATTGGAGACAACCTGATAGTACTCGTTACTATCACCCTAATAATTATAAGCATTTCAAAAGAGGATATGGTAATAGAGGTTATTCCTGCCGAAGACCTCAAAACCAAACAAATAGATGTTCGCATCAATGTGAACATGATAGTAATCGTGGAAACTGGAATTCGAACCAGGATAACAATTACAATAGAGACAATAATAACTGCAGAGATAATAATAACTCTGATAACTTCAGAGGTAATAATAGTCGGGGTAGATCTCAACACAAAAAAAAGAGATATCAGCAGGCTAATGCTGTACAACAGGAAACTGAGGGAGCCTGTAATCATGTTGTTGATAGTAAAAACTTTGACGCTGTCACTAGTTCTGCTTTTGACTTTGAGAGAGCAAACAAATGCCCCCAATGCAGTACTTTATTCGAACCGGGTACCATAACTACTTTGAGTTGTGGTCACCCACTTCCCGCTCTTCCTGCTGCTGTTGCGCATGACGGGAGGGGTTCTTTAATTCTACATAAGGGTCTTGTTAATGATACTCCGGTCTCACTACTTTTCGATTCCGGATGCACCACTATTGGTGTTAGACAATCGCTTGTAGATCCATCTTGTGCTACAGGAAGGGTTATTAAATGTGTCACATTTGGCGGCACTCTAGAAAAATATCCTACTGCTGTAATTCGCATTGCCACTCCTTTCTTTACTGGAGATGTGCATGCTTGTCTCTTACCTAATCCTATTGCGGACCTTATTATTGGTCGTATTCACGGAGTTAGGGAGTGTACCCCACAGCAGATTGCTGCTTGGGAAGATAATAACATGCAAGCTACAAATGCAGTAGTTACAAGAGCACAAGCTCTACAAACACCCGAAACTTCACTGAATAGTGATAATGAAGTTGATAGCCAAGATAGTCACTTAGTAATCACTCGTGACTCTTTCATAAAATTGCAAGAAGAAGATCCTTCTTTAAAAAAATTCTTCGTTCTTGCGAAGAAAGGTGATCCGAATCAGGATACAAATAGAAAATCTTGGATTGCAATGAGAAACGGCGTACTTGTACGTATGGTACAAGATTCGGCTACGTCGGCACATTCGCAAATTCTTGTTCCCAAGAGCATGAGAGTCCAAATATTGCAACATGCTCATGACTCGCAATGTGCTGGACATATGGGTTTTGCCCGTACGAAGTCGAGAGTCCTTGCGGCTTTCTTTTGGCCTTTTGTCAATAAGGACATTCGTATTTACTGCCGATCATGCAAGGTATGTCAGGAGGTCAAATCTAGAGGACCACGACATGCTGCGCCTATCCAGGCTGCTGACATTCCTATTCGGCCGTTTCAGAAAATGGCCATAGATATTATTGGCCCTTTTAAGGTCAAGTCGGCCAGAGGACATCAGTTTATCCTTACATGTGTCGATATGTGCACACGTTGGCCAGAGGCTATTCCTCTTAAGAGCATATCTACTACAGATATCGCAGATGCTCTTTGGTTGATATTTTCTCGCTTGGGGTTCCCCAGAGAAATATTGTCAGACCATGGCACTCAACTCATATCTGACACTATGTCACAGGTAATGTCTACCTTACATATTGAACGATCTCTCAGTAGTATCTACCATCCTATGTCTAATGGGTTAGTTGAGCGTCTGAATAGAACGCTCAAGACTTTGCTTGGTAAGATAACTGAAGATCATCCTCAAGATTGGGACAGGGTTTTACCCGCGGCTCTCTTTGCCTATAGAGAAGTCCCTAATGAACACACAGGATTTTCTCCCTTCGAACTTGTCTTTGGCGCGCGTCCACGCGGCCCTATGTCTTTATTACACGATCTCATCACTGCCGATGATATTAGCGATGAAACTCAATCCTCATATGAGTATGTCATTGCTCTTAGACAAAAGATCATTGAGGCATGTAAGCTAGCAACTGCTTCATCAGAAATTGCTAAAGAGAAGGCAAGACAGTTTGCTAACAAGAATAGATGTCTACGACAACTTTGTCCAGGTGACAAAGCATTCGTCCTACTCCCCAGTAGGGAAAATAGACTTCTTATTGCATGGAAAGGTCCGTATGCAATAGTCTCTCGGATTTCCGATGTTGACTATGTGGTCGATATTGATGGAAAGCATAAAACTTTCCACATAAACATGCTTTCGGAATTTCACGAACGTCCGGACTATTTGCTGCCTATTTTCCAGGCAACGGATGATGCTCCTGCACCTCACGGTCATTATTCATCCCTGTCTGTCATTCAGGATGAGGAAGCTACCTTCTCTGATGTCAACCTTCCCCTTCCAGTGGTTCCATTACATTCTACGGAATCTTGGAAAAACGTTTCTGTTTCTCCTAATCTTTCTGGTGACGAACATCGACAAGTCTCGTCGATGTTACAAACATTTCAGGATGTTCTCACTGACATTCCTGGACACACAGATGTCATAGAACATGACATAATTCTTACCGACAATAATCCAATTAGGGTTAGGCCGTATCCTATTCCTATACACTTTCAGTCGCAAGTGGAAAAGGAATTGGATGAAATGATTCAATTAAATATAATTGAACCATCGACTTCACCATATTCTTCTTCCATGGTTATTGTCCGGAAGAAGGATAAGAACATACGAATTTGCGTTGATTATCGCAAATTGAATCAGGTCACAAAGTTCGATGCTGAACCGATGCCTTTGTTAGAAGATCTACTGATTAGACTTTCTAATTCTAGATTCTTCACTAAACTTGACTTGTCTAAAGGTTATTGGCAAGTGCCTTTAGCAGAGCATGCCAAACCTCTTACTGCTTTTTCTACACCTAGGGGTCTATTTCAATGGAATGTTATGCCTTTTGGTCTCATGAACGCCCCTGCCACTTTCGTTCGCATGATGCGTCGAATTCTGTCACATCGTTCGGATGTCATCGCATACTTAGATGACATCTGTCTCTTCAGTGATACCTGGGAAGATCACTATTTAGGGTTATATGACTTACTGTCCACTCTACGTGAGAATAATTTGACAGCAAAACCTTCTAAAGCTTTTGTTGGTTTTGGTGAAATCTCTTTCCTGGGTCATCGTGTTGGTCATGGTCTCTTGAAGACAGAAGACCACAATACTTCCAAAATACTGAACATCTCTGTTCCTAAAACGAAGAAACAAGTTAGGAGTCTCTTAGGTTTAATTCAATTTTATGGGAGATTTATTCCAAATTTATCTTCGATCATGGCACCTCTATCAACATTGTTGAAGAAAGGTTCGCCTAATCTGGTCCGTTGGTCTGAAGAATGCCAATCTTCACTAGACCAAATCAAGAATATATTTTCTTCTCCTCCCATCTTAAGATTACCTACTCTTGATAGGACTTTTGTTCTTCGGAGTGATGCTTCATCCACTGGGATTGGAGCAGCACTGATGCAAGAATATGCAAATACTCTGCATCCTGTTATGTACATTTCTAGAAAACTAAATGCGGCAGAGAGGAACTACTCGGTTTTAGACCGTGAGTTGTTAGCGATGGTTTGGTCAATTCTAAAACTACAAAGATTCCTCCTGGGCGCACATTTCATTCTAGAGACTGATCAGAAAGCTCTTACAGCTATTCAGACTAAGAATTTGAAGAGTTCGAGATCCACTCGATATGCTATAGCTCTTCAACCTTTTCACTTCACGGTACGAGCTATCCGTGGTGCGGATAATGTGATGGCTGACATTTTGTCTAGATGCCCACATGACTCCAACTAATACTTCTGTCCTATATTTCTATATATTACAGAGTCATAACACACCTATATTTCTACAATAGATTAGCACATCTGTACTTACTTTATATGTACACACTATCGTGCTTTGTTGTCATCTTCTTCTGTTCGTTTTTTAAGATGATAGAGGAGGACTGAGTAGTTAATATAAGGGCCGTTAGTTTACTAAACAGCCACAATTATTAATAATGTATTGTACCTTATGAAGCATATTAGTTATTAATTAGCATTATATTGCTTGTACTTTCTCAGAATGTCATTGTTGAGCTGAGGACTTACCTTACGAGTTCTAGATTGTGTACTTACCCTCGGAATACCAGAGCATATATCCTGGATCGTCATGTAGTTTAACTTTACTATGTACTTATTTCATTACATGTCAAAGAATGTACTATTTAAATTTTCATATCAGATTTGTACATCCATTTTTAAAGACAATATTAGAGTATGCTGTTTAATGATGATTATAGTAACTTGCATACGTATATTGTGTTTACATGCTAACGTGATGTGTGTTGGTGACACCTCCCCGATGTGAATATTTTTTGAGACATATTTATTTTTCTGTTGAGGTATATCCTCACCAGACACTCTATAATTAGCCTATTGTTTGGCAATTTAATTAATTATCAGCGCATAATTCGTGCGTTTTGAGCCGCTTATCGCATGCTCTTTGATATTAAAAAAAAAAAATATGTTCCACATTTTTTTTTTATCGGGAGGAGGTGGTGATATGTTGCGTGATAAATTCTCGCAACATCGTTTTTTACAATATCTATTTTATAACGCAAGGGCAACAACTGCTTGAAATCTATAGTCACTTTTCTCGGTAAGCATTTGTCTTCTCGCGTTGGTATCGAATGCAGTTAAGTTTGAGCTGTGGTCATTTTGCGCTGGACTGCGCATGACTTGTCTTGTTGTTTGGTCGATCGGTTTCCGCCCACGACTAGTGGGAAGTGAGCGATTTGGAATGGCGAAAGAGATGCCTCGTTGAAGAGGGGATCTCCGCTATTTTTTGTTCTGTCAGGGATGTGTAGTCCTCTTAATGGATATTTCGTTTATTCGAGATAATACCTCTAGTGTTTCCCACATGTCGGGAGGCGTGATATTTCTGTGTATTTCATGAAAGCAAGGTAAATTGACTCTTTCATTAACTCTATTGATTTTGGGTCGTGAGCGATTTCGATTCATAGCCTGTCTGCGAAAGTCGTCGTCACGAGATGTTCTTTCCCAGCTCACATGTCGCTGCATTGTACTGCATCGGTTGATGCATGTACCAAGGACCATTACTTGCTACTTTGTTAAATGAACTAGGTTTAGAAAACCTTTATTATCTAGAGGATATTCTTGAGGACATTATTTATACTTCGGCAGACGTGTCTGTCTTGCTGAAGTCAAACTAAGGAGAGTGAACTGATCTCATACATCTGGTTATCTTCTGGCTGTTATAGAAAAGGATGGAGTTTTTCACCTGACTACATTTACAGCACTTTGAAATATAACATGCATCTGACTCATCATTGTAATGCTGTCTACCGTCTATTGCTGTATTGAATGTTGCTGTGATAATGACTGTTTGATGTGCCTACACATTTGCGTAACCATTTTGTCACTGTGGCGTCCACAATAAATAATGAAGAAAAACGTCAACGGCTGTTTCAAGACTCATTGACTTTATACGTCGTGAGTTTACTGACGTCCTATGTGGATTGCCCTGTCATTGTTGTATGAACATTGTTTTTGACTGAACACATCTACACACTACACAAAACCAGACATGCGGATACCATCCATCATCATATGGCATCACGCATCACAGACCTAATGTTGTCCTCTTGATGTTTCATTCGTTACACACCTAATGTTGTCCTCTTGATGTTTCATTCTGACTTACAAAACTAATGTTGTCCTCTTGATGTTTCTTTCTAACTTACAGACCTAATATTGTTGTTTCATTCTGACTTACAGACCTTATGTTGTCCTCTTGATGTTTCCTTTTAACTTACAGACCTGATGTTGTCGTCTTGATGTTTACTTCTGACTTACAGACCTAATGTTGTCCTCTTGATGTTTCATTCGTTACACACCTAATGTTGTCCTCTTGATGTTTCGTTCTGACTTACAAACCTAATGTTGTCCTCTTGATGTTTCATTCTGACTTACAGACCTAATGTTGTCCTCTTGATGTTTCCTTCTGACTTACATACCTAATGTCCTCTTGATGTTTCATTCTGACTTACAGACCTAATGTTGTCCTCTTGATGTTTCCTTCTGACTTACAGACCTAATGTTGTCCTCTTGATGTTTCATTCTGACTTACAGACCTAATGTTGTCCTCTTGATGTTTCCTTCTGACTTATAGACCTAATATTGTCTTCTTGATGTTTCCTTTTAACTTACAGACCTGATATTGTCGTCTTGATGTTTCCTTCTGACTTACAGACCTAATGTTGTCCTCTTGATATTTTCTTCTGACTTACAGACCTAATGTTGTCCTCTTGATGTTTCCTTCTGACTTACAGACCTAATGTTGTCCTCTTGATATTTTCTTCTGACTTACAGACCTAAAGTTGTCCTCTTGATGTTTCCATCTAACTTACAGACCTAATGTTGTCCTCGTGATGTTTCCTTCTAACTTACAGACCTAATGTTGCCCTCTTGATTGTTCCTTCTAACTTACAGACTTAATGTTATCCTCTAGATGTTTCCTTCTAACTTACAGACGTAACATTGTCCTCCTCTTGATGTTTCTTTCTAACTTACAGACCTAGTGTTCTCCTCCGCTTGATTTTTTCCTTCCAAGTTACAGACCTAGTGTTGTCTTCTTTATGATGTTTCTTTCCAATATAACAGACATAATGTAGTCCTTTTTCCCCGTTGCCTTCAACCTCCCTATTAAATTTTCTCAACACATATTATCATTATATGTCCAAAATATTTTACTTGTCGAATTTTGTTCTCTATTTTTATAAGTGTTTCCATTCCAGATTTTTTTCAGGATTTCTGTCCTTGTTTTCATCTGTTTCCTTGAAATGATTCAAATTCTTCACTTTCTCACATTTCTAAGACCTTAATTCTTTTTTCTAAATGCCTTACCAGGTTTAAGGAAAAAGACAGAACGTACTCATTTGATCTTTAATCTAGTCAGTCTTGCGATTTTGCTGCCAATCTTCTAGGTCGTCTCAGTTCACACGTGTTTTTTTAAGTAGTCGTAATGATCCTGTTTTATTTCAAATGCCGTTTACACTGACATTTACCCATGCGCTTGTAGATACACCATATCATCATCATCATCTCAACCCGTAACCCGTCATGGGTCGTAGGGGTGCCATGGTGGAAGCATCAGCAGACAGGGTCCTCCACTGCTCTCTATCCTCAGCAATGCGTTCAAGTGTGGAAAAACCGTGCCCTGCCCATTCTTTGATGTTATCAGCCCAGGATTTTCTTTGCCTTCCTCTTCTCCGTTTACCTTCGACTGTTCCCTGGAGGATCTTTTTCGAAAGAGAGTCATGACGAGTTACATGCCCAAACCAGGCAATCTTTCGATGTTTCACTACTGACAAAAGTGGTTCTTGGTCGCCTGCATGCGTGTTTACTTTCTCTCAAACATAGACATTTGTTTTGTGCTCTTTATAGCAAATGTGCAAAATTCTTGTATAACATTTATACTCGAAAGCCTGAATTCTTCGCTCCGTTTCTGCAGTGAGTGTCCAGCCCTCACACCCATACAAGAGAATAGATAATACAAGTGATTCGTATAATTTGATCACAGAAAAACTGATGTTACTTTTCCAGATCACATTCAGCCTTGTCATGGCAGCTGAGGTCATATCAAGTCTTGTCTTGATTTCTTTACTTGATCTTCCATCACTACATATAGTGGACCCCAGATATTTAAAGGTGTTCACTTCTTCTAACGTTTGCCCATTTAACGTAATGTTGGTCGGAACATGTTTCTTGTGGCTATTCACCAATATCTTGCTTTTTCTATATTAATTTCCTCCCATACGTTCTTGTTACTTTCTCCAGTCTAGAGGTAAGGTCTTGAAGTTCTGATTCTGTTCCAGCTACAAGATCGATATCATCAGCAAAAGGTAGATTGCAAAGAGGTCGACCTGCAATCGATAATACACCATCTGCATTCTGCTTATTCTTCTTTTCACATATATTTCTCTGATAAAGTGTCTAGTCTGTCCCAATGTTTCTCATATCACCATACAGTTTCTTCCTCTAACGCAGCATTTCTCAATCTTTTTATTCTGGAGGAAATAATTTTGGGTCTCATGCTTTATAGAAATGTTTTATATTTACAGCTTTACGTTAACGTGATCAATAAGCTGTAAATATAATAATCCAGTAAAAATTGTCAATGTTCATTTGAGTAGAGAATGACTTTTTTTTTCTGTGAATCCATTTCTTTTGACCAACTTATTAGCCTACACTGTTATAAGTGGTTCTCCCTCCCCACAAAGGATATCAGCTCTAATATAAGTCAGTAGTGTCTTCTTCTTTGATCCTTAGCTGCTGACTGTCAAAGACTGCTGGCGTCTTGTAAGGCAGCAACAAATTGCTTCCACTGTTTTCGGTCGGCGGCCATCCTTCGTGCAGTGCCCCAACTTTGGTTCATTCTTTTCAACTCAGCCTCCACAGTTCTCCGCCAAGTTGTTTTTGGTCGGCCTCTGTCGCTTTCGTTCGGGAGGTCCATAGCATAGCTGTTCTTGCAATGGCATCAGGGTCCCTTCTGAGGTCGTGACCAACCCAACTCCAAGGTCTGCCAGCTATGATGGTGTGCATGTCCACTTGGTTACTCCGAATAAGTAGTTTTTGGTTGGTGATGGTATTAGGCCAAAAGATTCGGTGAATTTTCCTTGGGCACATTGTGTGGAAAGAGGACAGTTTCAACATGTCTTTGTTACTCTTCAGCATTCCGCGCCATACTGAAGCACAGACAAAGTACTCAATGTCAGTTGTGAAAGTAGAAGAAACTTCAGTTCTTCCTGTTTTAAATCTACTTAATTTTTTTTAACCTTATCCAAGTAGGACTAAGACTCTTATCACAAATTTCTACGTTACAATATGCTAATGAAATGTGGCATGTGCAAGAGTGAACATTGTCTTATTGCACACAACCATATGGAGCTGCTCTGTCACTGGCATCACTGCGAGCGGTACTATCGCCCGTCGCGCAAAGTTTAAAAAAAGACTTTTTTTTTCATCACAATCTCTCGCGGAACCCCTAGCAACCTCTGGCGGAACCCCTAAGGTTCCGTAGAACCCCGGTTGAGAAACCTTGCTGTAAAAGGTTAATGAAGACTATGCTGTTAAACTAGCGCTTTAGTGTAGCCGACTTTCTTGTCTTCCTCATGTGGACCCATTTCTGACGGACTGATTTGTAAATTGTTGAACAGATGGACCATCTCGTGTCATCTCATCTCGTGCCGTGTCAGACGACATTGGCGTAATTTCTGTGCCAAGCCTCCCATGTCTGGTGTTGCTATTGAGATCTCGTGGTGATTTCTCCCCTGCTGTTCTTTATCTCTCTGAAATGTCTTTAACGCGATGTTAATAATTGTGCCCATGCAATTAAATTTGTTTTCTTGTTTCAGATTTTCGTCTTTCGTTTTTTAATACATTTAATTATGCAGGCACTTCTTAGAGGTGACAACAACTTATATTTTCTTATTATTTAAGCTAAGTTCTCTGCTGTATACATCTTTACTTGTAGTTCTCACACTTAGATGCCAAAACTGTTTGGCATTAAGTTAAATAAATTTTGCACGCATGCACTTGAAATCAAGTGTTAAACTGTCAACTCAAAATTTACTAAAATATTTACTAGTTTTTAATAATGGTACCTACCCTAAGAGATTGAGAACCATTGTGTTGGCCAAAAATATGGAAACCAAAAATGAAAACCTCTCTCCGGAGTTTGGCGGAATCCAGAAGACGAAGATGATAAGGAAGGACGTAATGACCAATGGCAGCAAGATACAAACAACGTAGAAAAGCCTTCGTCTGCTCAAGGTTAGACGAATCACTACATCGGAATAATGACCCCGTGTCTGCAGTTTTGTAGACATGGCAGAGATGACCCAGTTGCCCTTCACGTAAGTTGCCTTGTTTAATATGGAAAAAAATGAAACGTGCATGAGATGGAAGCACACGAATAATGATGTTTGGATACTTATCATATTATCTTAGAATGCGTATATACGTGGAAACTTCTTTTTCCCCTGGCAAGTACCGTGCCTGTTGGCGTAGGCGATCATGCCTCTCCACAACTTCCCGTATCCAGCACTATTTATCAATTCTGTTGTTGACTTCCTTCGCATGCTATAATGTCAAACTGTCCACTGTCTCCCCTCTTTGTTGTTCTGTATGTCTTTCTCCTTCAGTCTTTCCTGTTGTCACGATATATTCCAGCCTTCTTCTCATAACATGGACAAAGGAATTGGGCTGCTTCCTTGTAACCTGCTGGGAAAGTTAAGGGTGGCCGGCGTGATGCTGGCCACTTCACCCCTTGTGTGCCATATGTTCAATAAAATATGGGCCTACCACCATGTTCTCAATATGCTTCAGTGGGGGTGTAAAACGATCCTTTACCTTTTTTTTTCTCTTTAACTTTTAATAATAATAACCCCTTCCGTCATAACTGACTATGGGAATTCGCCCCTGAGGTGACAACCCTCGGCTGCTTATTTTCCTGATGTCCGTTTTGATGTTTTCTCCTCACTTCAACTTGCTGTGTTAGCTTCTTTTCGCCCAATCTGAGGTGGCGCCGTATAAAAGCATCGCCACTTGAAGCGAGCAGCAGCTTCATGCTCTGAGGTTGCTGGATTTATGTCCAGTGCTCTCATGTCTCGCTTGCACACATCTTTGAACCTCAGCTGCGGTCGCCGAATTGTTCTTTTGCAATCTTCCAGCTGTCCGTAGAAGATATCTTTCGGGATGGGACCATCTTCCATGCGGCGGACATAGCCAAGACAGCATAGTCTGCACTGTCTAAGCAGTGTATACATGCTTTGAAGGCCAGCTCCGTGACAACACTTTGACATTTGTCACTTTGTATTTCCACGAAATACGGAGGATGTGGTGTAGACACCGTAGATGGAAGGTAGTGAGCCTACGATGTTTGCTAGTGCATGTGTATATTTTGGTAAAAGTTACTCTGATTGCTAATGTGTATGTGGACATGATAAAAGTTGCTATATTGCTAGTGCTTGTGTAGATATCATAAATGTTACTATGATTGCTAGTGTGTGTCTGTTTATAAAAGTCACTGCGTATGTGTAGATATTATAAAAAATTTACTACGATTGCTTGTACTCGTATGTGTGTAGTTTTTTTACATAACAGTTACTTTGATTGCTACTCTAACTGTATTATTAAAAGTTTTGTTATTGCTAATCTATGTGTAGATATGTGTAAAGTTGCTATTATTGCTAGTGTATGTGTAGACATTTATAAAAGTTGCCATGATTTCTGGTGTATGTGTACGTAGATATAAAAGTTGCTATGATTGCTAGTGTATATGTAGGTATTTATAAAATTTGCTATGATTGCTAGTGTATATGTAGGTATTTATAAAAGTTGTTATTGTTGTTAATGTATGTGGAGTTATTTATAAAAGTTACTATAATTGCTAGTGTATGTGTAGGTATTTATAAAAGTTGCTATGATTGCTAGTGTATAATATGTAGATATTTATAAAAGTTGGTATAAGTGCAAATGTATGTGTAGGTATTTATAAAAGATGCTATGATTGCTAGAGTATGTGTAGATATTTATGAAAGTTGCTATGATTGCTAGTGTATATGTAGATATTTATGAAAGTTACTATGATTGCTAGTGTATGAGTAGGTATTTATAAAAGTTGCTATGATTGCTAGTGTATGTGTAGATATTTATAAAAGACAGTTTGCTGTGATTGCTTCAGCATGTGAAGGTATTTGTAAAATTTGCGACGATTGCTAGTGCATATGTGGGTATTTATAAAAGTTACAATGATTGCTAGTGTATGGGTAGATATTTATAAAAGTTGCTATTGTATGTGTAGCTATTTATAAAAGTTTCTATAATTGCTAGTATGTGTGTAGATATTTATAAAAGTATCTATAATTGCTTATGTGTTTATAAAGGTTGCTACAATAGCTAGTGTATGTGTTGGTATTTATAAAAGTTGCTTTGATTGCTAGTGTATGTGTAGATTTATAAAAGTTGCTATAATTGCTAGTGTGTGTGTGTGTAGATATTTATAAAAGTTCCTATGATTTCTAGTGTATGTGTAGGTATTTATAAAAGTTACTATGATTGCTAGTTTATGTGTAGATATTATAAAAAATTTACTACGATTGCTTGTATGTGTGTAGTCTTTTTTAATAACAATTACTATGATTGCTAGTCTCACTGTATTTATAAAAGTTTTGTTATTGCTAATCTATGTGTAGATATTGTAAAAGTTGCTATTATTGCTAGTGTATGTGTAGATATTTATACAAGTTGCTATGATTTCATGTGTATGTATAGGTATTTATAAAAGTTGCTATGATTACTAGTGTATATGAAGGTATTGATAAACGTTGCTACTGTCGTTAATGTATGTGTAGATATTTATAAAAGTTGCCAAGAATGCTGGTGTATGTGTAGTCATTTATAAAAGTTACTATAATTGCTAGTGTATGTGTAGGTATTTATAAAAAGTTGCTATGATTGCTGGTGAATAATATGTAGATGTTTATAAAATTTGCTATAATTGCAAGTGTATGTGTAGATATTTATAAAAGTTGCTATGATTTCTAGTGTATATGCTGGTAATTTATAACAGTTGCTATGATTGGTAGTGTGATGTGTATATATTTATGGAAGTTGCTATGATTGCTTGTGCATATGTGGGTATTTATAAAAGTTGTTATGATTGCTAGTGTAGATGTTTATAAAGGTTGCTACAATAGCTAGTTTATGTGTAGATATTTATAAAAGTTGATATTATTTCTATTGTATGTGTAGGTATTTATAAAAGTTGCTATGATTGCTAGTGTATATGTAGGTATTTATAAACGTTGCTATGGTTGTTAATGTATGTGTAGATATTTATAAAAGTTGCTATGAATACTGGTGTATGTGTAGACATTTATAAAAGTTACTATAATAATAATAATAGTTGCCCATCGCAAGCGATGATGGCGACAGCTTCAGACTTGAGTTGTGACACATCTGTGCCGTGATCTCATGTGACTAATTAATCCTATTTTGGCCCTACAGGCCCTGCCACATACGGGGCACACATGGTTAGAGTCGATAGTAGTGTTGCTGTGCATTCTGGCCTTTCTTGCAGCACGCTTGCCTTCTACCTTATCAGCTAAATTCTGTTCTGCAATGCGAGCACCTTGAGTAATGTTTGTCCGCCAGGCACAGCGATCCTGTGCGATAGTCTCCCAGGAGGAGACATCAATTTTGAAGCTGCTCAACGATGCTTTCAGTGTGTCTTTGAAGCGTTTCTTTTGTCCCCCTGCTGTTCGCTTACCCGTGGAGAGTTCGCTGTACATCAACTGCTTTGGGATGCGTTTTTCGGGCATGCGAACAACATGTCCGGCCCATCTAGTTTGGGCCCTCTGCAGCAATGTGTAGATGCTTGAGATATGTGCTCTGTTGAGGACCTCAGAATTAGATACTCTATCATGCTACTTGATCCTGAGGATCCTGCGAAGACAGCTCATGTGGAAATGATTAAGCTTCTTGGCATGTCTGCTATACACTGTCCATGTTTCACAGGCATACAAGAGGGTAGTGAGTACTATTGCATGATATACTTTTATCTTGGTGGCTGCACTAACTCCTTGTCGATCCCAGACATTTACTCTTAGTCTTCCGAAAGCTGCACTTGCCTTTGCAATTCTGTTGTTGACCTCGGAGTCGATATTCGCATCTTTGGTAAGGGTACTGCCTAGATAAGTGAAGCTGTCCACCTCTTGGAGACGTTGGTTCTTTACTGTGATATTTGGTTCACAGTAAGGTATCCCAGGAGCAGGTTGCAACATTACTTCAGATTTCTTCGTATTGGTGGTAAGGCCAAAGTCATCACACGCTACAGAAAGCCTCCTCATATTGTTCTGCATGTCCAGTTCTGTGCAGGTGTTGAGGGCACAGTCGTCCGCAAAGACGAGGTCAGAGATCATTGTTTCATTCACCTTCGTAGAGGACTGTAATCGTCTCAAATTGAACAGATTCCCATCTGTCCTGTATCTGATGTGTATGCCGTCGCTACTGTCATGCGTAACGTTAGACAGCATGGCAGCAAATATTATACTGAATAGTGTCGGGGCGAGCACACAACCCTGTTTGACACCATTTGTGACGGGAAAGGATTCAGAAGGTTCTCCATCATTCAATACGCGAGCCATCATACCTTCATGAAACTGGCGGACAATTGAGATGAACTTATTGGGACAGCCGAATTTCGCCATAATTTTCCATAGTCCGTCCCTATTGACAGTGTCAAAGGCCTTGGTCAAGTCAATAAATGTTGTGTATAGGTCACTGTGCTGTTCCTGGCATTTCTCCTGAAGTTGGCGAGCAGCAAATATCATATCGACGGTACCGCGGCCTGCTCGGAAACCACACTGACTCTCTGGAAGTAAGTCCTGCGATTCGAGATGAACAGTCAAGCGATTGAGCAGGACTCGAGCCAGGATTTTGCCCGCAATAGATAATAGGGAGATTCCCCTATGGTTGTCACATGATTGATGATTTCCCTTTCGCTTGTATATGTGAACGATGGTGGCATCTTTTAATTCCTGTGGTATCTGTTCTTCATCCCATACTGAGTGGAAGAGGTCTGTTAGTCTCTGCAGCAGCATGCTGCCTCCAGCTTTATAAACCTCAGCAGGAATAGCATCTGATCCAGGGGCTTTGCCGCTGGACAGTAGACTGGCTGCTTTCTTGACCTTTTTCATGCTGGGTGGAAGGTCAAGTCTGACATTGACTGTAACTTGCGGTATACTTGCAATGGCCTGGTCGTTGACGGTTGATGGACAATTTAAGATGGCGTTGAAGTGTTGTGCCCAGCGTTCCAAAATCTGCGTTTTATCAGTGAGCAATGCCATGCCATCAGCATTTAGGACCGGTGATGATTGATTCGATTGAGGGCCATAAATTGCTTTCAGGGCATAATAAAAGCGCTTTGAGTCATTTATGTCTGCATACCTCTGTATCTCGTCTGCTTTATTGCTGAGCCATGCATCATGCATCTTCCTGAGCTTATTCTGGACAACTCTGCGTATATTGGTAAAGGCTGCCTTTTTGGATGTTGAGGAAGGGTTGCTTTGATAGTCTCTGTGCAAGCGATATTTTTTCAGCCAGCAGTGTTTTAATATTTTCATCATTCTCATCAAACCAGTCAGGGTTCTTGCGTGTTGTATATCCCAAGCTCTCAGAGGCTACAGAGTACACAATGTGCTTTAAAGTGGCCCATTTTTCCTCTATAGTGGTTTGACCAAGCTCAACGTCCCTCAGACGGCTGTCCAAGTCCCTTGAGAAGCTCTCTGCGGTTGCTTCGCTTTTAAGTTTTGTGACGTTGAGCCTCTTCATGGGTTTCTGACTCTGGTGTCTTCGCTTGGGCTGTATGTTAAGGTTGAGTTTTGATACAATCAGCCTGTGGTCAGTCCAGCATTCGGCACCACACATGGCCTTGGTCACTCTCACGTCACGTCACGTCTGTCGCTCCTTCTCGTGATGACATAATCAATGAGATGCCACTGTTTGGATCGGGGGTGCATCCATGTTGTTTTATTTCGAGTGGGTAGGCGAAACATGGTGTTCGTTATGGACAAATCATGTGTGGCACACAGGCTGAGTAATAGGAGCCCATTACTATTACATTTGCCTATGCCATGTTTTCCAAGTATTCCTTCCCAGGTGTTGTGGTCAGTGCCTACTCTGGCATTGAAGTCGCCGAGAATAATAAGTTTCTCAGATTTAGGAACTGATGAGATGACTGAGTTAAGTTCGTCATATAACTTTTCTTTTGTTTCCTCGGGGTTTGTCATTGTTGGGGCATATGCACTGATCAGTGTGGCACTTCTGTTGCTTCCTAGTGGGACATGAAGGGTCATTAGGCGATCATTAATGCCCTTAGGAGATTTGACAAGTTTTCGTACGATATGAGATTTAATGGCGAATCCAACACCAGCCTCACGCCGTTCCTTGCTGTCCCGGCCACTCCAATAAAATGTGTAGCCACCTCCAATTTCAGTAATCTGACCTTCTTCTGGTAGTCGCGTCTCACTTAGGGCTGCTATATCGACATTATAGCGCGCCAGTTCTTTGGCCACAAGTGCAGTCCGTCTTTCAGGTCTGTCGGCAAGGGTATTGTCGAGTAGTGTTCGCACGTTCCACGTGCCGAAGGTACTTTTTGTTCGAACGCATGATTGGGATACCCTCCAGCCGCGTCAAGCTGGTCAGAGTAGGTTGAAGCAGGCTATGTTCAGGGCACCTTTTCTAGCCCCTTCCTCATGCCATGGAGGTGAGCAGAGTGATCCTAAAGAGGGCTGCTCAGTCGCTCAGGGGGCTGCCGGATCTCGCCGCTGCTTCAAAGTTCCAGCGAGAAACGACCCTATGGCCTGAGCCGCCTGTGTGCAGGATTGTGGCTGCAGCTTGAGTGTATCCACACTTTCTGGTTCGCCACTCCCCCATCGCCACAGGTCTTTGAGTGTAGTGTCTGTATGTATCTGTCTGAGGCTGTGGCTTGCGCTGTAATTGGATTAAAGTGAGGAAGAGTTGCGCTAATCGTCATCCTCACTCTCTCGTCCGGAGTTATCTGTTCCAGTGGCAAGATATTATCGAGACGACTGAAGACAACACAGGATGCAGTGGATGACCAGGGCGTTCTACGTGCCTCGCCGTGCTCCTTACGCTCCACAGCGCGTTGCTGGTAATCGCTGTCATGCCCGTTGAACCAATAGATGGTTTCTTCCGCGCAGTCTATCGAATCCAGTCTTCGCATGCATGGGTAGGCAGACCCTAACTCACCGAAGGTTTATAACCAGTCGGCTACCCTCACCTAGTTTAGCCAGCCTGTCAAAGCCGTTGCCTGGATGGTGGCCGCTGTCGCATGCTGACAGCTACGAGGAGCCACAGGTGAGAGCTGGATGGCAGGTTTGGACCAAAGGTGGCCGAGCTGCCCTGAAAAGGGCATGACAGCTAAAAGTTACTATAATTGTTAGTGTAAACTAAAAGTTACTATAATTGTTAGTGTATGTGTAGATTTTTATGAAAGTTGCAATGATTGCTAGAGTATGTGTCGATATTTATGAAAGTTACTATGATGCTAGTGTATGGGTAGGTATTTATAAAAATTGCTATGATTGCTAGTGTATGTGTAGGTATTTATAAAAGTTGTTATGATGCTAGTGTTAGGGTAGGTATTTATAAAAATTGCTATGATTGCTAGTGTATGTGTAGGTATTTATAAAAGTTGCTATGATTGCTAGTGTATGTGTAGGTATTTATAAAAATTTCTATAATTGCTATTGTGTGTGTAGATTTTTATAAAAGTTACTATGATTGCTAGTTTATGTGTAGATATTTATAATAGTTGCTATGATTGCTAGTGTATTTGCAGTTATTTATATTCTTTACTTTTCTGTCCCTTCTTACTTTATATTTTCTTACTTACTTTTTTTACTTTTTTGGGATATTCTTCCTTTTCTATATCTTCTTTCTTTACTGAAATCTTCCTTCTTTTTTTTATATCTACTTACTTTACTTCGCTTTATTGTGTTAATAAGATATTCTTACTTTATCTTACATTACTGACATCACTTATTACTTTACTGAGATACCACTGCTTTTCACATCTCCTTACTTTACTGAATGTTTTTACAGTATGGAGATCTTCTTACTTTACTTAATCTTTTACATTACTGAGACCACCTTACTTTACTTTATATTTTTACATTACCGAGATCTTCTTACTTTACTTTATATTTTTACATTACCGAGATCTTCTTACTTTACATAATATATTTGCATTACTGAGATCTCCTTACTTTACTTAATCTATTTACATTACTGAGATCTTCTTACTTTACTGAATATCTACATTGCTGAGATCATCTTATTTTACTGAATGTTTACATTACTGGGATCTTCTTACTTTACTTAATCTATTTACATTACTGAGATCTTCTTAATTTACTGAATCTTTATATTACTGAGATCTCCTTACTTTACTTAATATTTTTACATTACTAAGATCTTCTTACTTTACTGAATCTTTGCTGAAATCTTCATACTTTACTTAATATTTTTACATTACTGAGATCTTCCTACTTTACTTAATCTGTTTACATTACTGACATCTTCTTACTTAATCAATATACATTATTGAGATCTTCTTACTTTACTGAATTTTTACATTACTGAGATCCCCTTATTTTACCTAATATTTTTACAATACTGATATCTCCTTACTTTTCTTAATATTTTTACATTATTGAGATCTCCTAACTTTACTTAATATTTTTACTTTACTTAATATTTTTACTTTACTGAGATCTTCTTACTTTACTTAATATTTTTACATTACTTAGATATTCTTACTTTACTTAATATTTTTTACAATACTGACATCTTCTTACCTTACTGAATCTTTACATTACTGAGATCTCCTTACTTTACTTAATATTTTTACATTACCGAGATCTTCCTACTTTACTTAATATTTTTACATTACTTAGATATTCTTACTTTACTTAATATTTTTACATTACTGAGATCTTCTTACTTTACTGAATCTTTACATTACTGAGATCTTTTTACTTTACTTAACCTTTTTACATTACTTAGATCTTCTTGCTTCACTTAATATGTTTACATCACTGAGATCTTCTTTTTTTACTTAATATTTTTACTTTACTGAGATCTTCTTACTTTACTGAATCTATTTACATTACTGAGATCTTCTTACTTTACTGAATCTTTTTTACATTACTGAGATTTTTTAACTTTTCTTAGTTATTTTTTACATTACTGAGATCTTCTTACTTTACTTAATATTTTTACAATACTGAGATCTTCTTACTTTACTTAATATATTTATATTACTGAGTTCTTTTTGCTTACTTAATATTTTTACATCACTGAGATCTTCTTGCTTTACTTAATATTTTTACGTTACTGAGATCTTCTTACTTTACTTAATATTTTTACATTACTGAGATCTTCTTACTTTACTTAATATTTTTACATTACTGAGATCTTCTTACTTTACTTAATATTTTTACATTACTGAGATCTTCTTACTTTACTTAATATATTTACATTACTGAGTTCTTCGTGCTTACTTAATATTTTTACATCACTGAGATCTTCTTACTTTACTATTTTTACATTACTGAGATCTCCTTACTTTACTTAATATTTTTACATTACTGAGATCTTCCTACTTTACTTAATCTATTTACATAACTGACATCTTCTTACTTAATCAATATACATTATTGAGATCTTCTTACTTTACTGAATCTTTACATTACTGAGATCCCGTTATTTTACTTAATAATTTTACAATACTGAGATCTCCTTACTTTCCTTAATATTTTCACATTACTCAGATTTTCTTACTTTATGTAATCTGTTTACATTACTGAGATCTTCTTACTTTACGTAATATTTTAACATTACTGAGATTTTCTTATTTTACATAATCTATTTAATTACAACTCCGCCTATGCCGGTCCCAAACCCGGATGAAAAAGGAGGAGGGCGGCCTGCATAGAGGCCGTAAGGAGGCAGCCCCTCCACCATGCAAAAGCACAACAGGCCAATCACCTGTTTGCTTTAAATCACGATTACGAGCAATACAAGAGAGAAAACTGGACTGATTCTAAAGGCGACGAACTGGAACGGACTACGGACTACGACTTATTGAACTTGGAACACAAGAAGTATAAATGGGAAGGAAGAGGAGCTGGTGGAAGAGATGAGGAAAGCACAACTAGAAATCCTGGCAATAACGGAAACAAAGAAAAAAGGACAAGGAGTCATGGATCTCGATGGCAACACGCTGCTCTACAGTGGTGTACCCATATCTGAAAGAGCTAAAGGGGGCGTGGGTTGCATTGTGGCCCAAAATCAAAAAGATAGTATCAAGGGATGGAACTTTGTCTCGGAGCGCATTATGGTTGTAAAACTAAAAGAAGGAGAAACCATAGTCAACCTGGTCATAGTGTATGGGCCAAATGAGGATGAGAGAGCAGAGGTCAAGGAGGGATTCTTCGAGCTGCTTCAAAGGACAGTGGATGACTGCCTAGATGAAGTTATCATGCTCGGAGATTTTAATGCCAGAGTTGGAAATGACCATGCTAGATGGGGTGGAGTTATCGGAAGATATGGAGAAGATACTCTCAATGACAATGGAAAGCGACTCCTTAGATTCTGCAGGGAGCAGAATCTGATCATTACAAACACAAAGTTCCCCCATAAGCGCATACATGCATACACTAGATGTGAACCAACACGTTAAAGACACGTTAAAGACGTCATTGAAAACCTTTGACATAAACCCAGACACATGGGAAGCTGCTGCGCAAGACCGAACTGCTTGGCGCACATCTCTTCGTAAAGGTGCAGCAGCATGCGAATCATCCAGAAGAGCAGCAGCAGAACAGCGGAGACAAGCTAGAAAGGACCGTGAAATAAAACCTTCACATGAAGCAAACATTCCCTGCCCACACTGTCCAAGATCTTTCCAGGCCCGCATCGGGCTCTTCAGTCACCTTCGTACCCATAGACTAACCTAACATATTCTTAAATAATTGGATGAACAGAGTGGTCTTCATCACCCGTGATGGACGAACAACCAACCAGATGTGAACCAACAAAGAATGAGAAGTCAGTGATCGACTATGCCATTGTTCAGAGAAGCTCATTCAAATATGTCCGAGATGCAAGAGTCTGGAGGGGGCCAGAGATTGGAAGTGATCACTACCTGCTAACAATCAAACGAACAACTGAAAGAGTTGCTCAGCCTAGGAACTGCCCAACATCACGCAAGAAACCAAGTAAACGAGCAGGAGAAATGAGCATTAGGACTTACAAGCTGAGAAAGCCAGAAATTAAGACCAGATATCAGGGGTTTATTGCTGCAGCGGTGAGCAACACAGAAGAACGACCTGATGACTTGGAAATCCTCTGGATTAAATTCAAGGATATCATAAAGACAGCTGCTGCAGAAGCATGCGGTGAAGTCCGACTTGGGAACCAGAGAAAGAGGACACCTTGGTGGACAGAGGAAGTCAAAGAGAAAATAAGAGAGAAAAAAATTTATGGAAACAATACTTAGGAGCTAAACACACAACAGGACAAATGGAAAAATATAGAGAATATGTGACACTCAGAACAGAAGCAAAGAACAAAGTGCTAGCAGCAAAACAGAAGTCCTGGGAAGAATTTGGAGAAAAGCTAGAAAAAGATGCACAAGAAAACCAGAAATTGTTCTATAAGACCCTAAAGAACATGAGGAAGGAAAAACAATGCCCTCTCAAATTTATAAAGGACGAGCAAGGCAAATTGCTTACTGCCCCGAAGGAAGTAATGGAAAGATGGAAAGAATATTTCTCAGAACTCCTGGATGGTGAGCATGGTCAAGCATCAGAAACGATAACCACTAGCACAGAAGATGAAACCAATGGTGATGAAGATGACATAAAGATGGAAGAACTGAAGGCAGCACTGGAGAAAATCAAGATGGGCAAAGCAGCAGGGCATGATGGTATAACACCAGAAATGGTTAAGTACATGGGAGCATCAGGCGACCTATTACTCTTAAGGGACCTACAGGCAGCATGGTGCAACAAGACCATACCAAAGGATTGGGAGATTGCCATCATAACACCAATTTTCAAAAAGGGTGACAATCGACAGTGTGGAAACCATAGAGGCATATCCCTTCTCAGTGTCCCTGGTAAAATCTACTCTAGAATCCTAGAGCAGAGACTCCGACGCCTAGTTGAACCACAATTGGATGAGGTCCAGTGCGGATTCCGAGCAAACCAAAGTACTCAAGACCTAATCTTCACACTCAGACAGCTGAGTGAAAAGGCCCTTGAGTATGAGAGTGAGATCCATCTTTGTTTCATAGATCTGGAAAAGGCTTTTGACAGGGTTCCCTAGAGCAAACTTTGGGACTGTTTGGCAAGGAAGAATATTCCAGCACCTCTAATTCATGCTATACAGAGCTTCTACAAGTCTTGCAGAAATTATGTGAGGACAGCAAACCATAAGTCAGAAGAGTTCAAGACCACCACTGGTGTAAGACAAGGTGATATCCTATCACCTTACCTCTTCATACTCCTTATGGACGATGTCATCAAGGCATGTAAGGAGAGAACAAGAAAGTATTCAGTGGGGTACTGGAAGATGAGACAGGTCTATATTTCGGAGCTGGCATTTGCTGATGATGTTGCCCTGATTGCTAAATCAGAGGCACATCTCCAATCCAACCTGCAAGTCTGGAAGGAAGAGCTGGAGAAGAGAGGGATGGTCATAAGCAGCTCTAAAACAAAATCCATGGTGATATCACGAGAAGAAAGAAATCAGATTAAGCTGGGAGAACAGGTCCTGGAGCAGGTCGACCACTTTAAATACCTCGGAGCTATTATAGACCGAAAGGGAGGCATCAAAGAAGAGTTGGCCACTCGAAAAGCAGCAGCTGTGAGACTTTTTCAGGCCATAAATCGAGGATTCCTCAGCAAGAGAGAGGTTGGTAAGAAAACGAAGATGGCTGTATACCGCTCCACCTATGTCCCAGTCTTGACATATGGATGCGAGTCATGGGCAATGACTACAACCCATAAAAGCCAGATCCAAACCTCAGAAATGAGGTATCTGAGGAAGGTGGTTAAAGTAACAAGAAGAGACATTGTACGCAACCAGACGATACGTCAAGGCCTTAAATCCTACCCCCTGCAGACCCAAGTAGAACAGTCCCAATTAAGGTGGTTTGGCCATGTCTGCAGAATGGGAGAAGATCGGATATCACGACAAGCATGGGAAACAAAGAGCCAAGGATCCAGACCCCGAGGACGACCCAGAGTCCGCTGGGAGGACAACATTAGACAATCTTTGAAGGACCGAGGACTAGAATGGAACCAGGCCAGGAAGAAGACAGCCGATAGGATAGTCTGGCGCTCTCTCTTCCAAACCTCTACACCTTACAGTAGAAGGGGAACGACTAAGTAAGTAAGTATTTAATTACTGAAATCTTCTTACTTTACTTAATATTTTTACTTTACTGAGGTTCTCCTTACTTTACTTAATATTTTTACATAACAGAGATCTTCTTACTTTACTAAATCTATTTATATTACTGAGATCTCTTTACTTGACTTAATCTTTTTCATTACTGAGATCTCCTTGCTTTACTTAATATTTTTACATTACTGAGATCTATTTACTTTACTTAATATTTTTACATTACTGAGATCTTCTTACTTTAATATAATACTGATTTCTTACTTTACTGACTTTACTTACTGATCTTCTTTACTTAATATTACTTACTTTACTTAATTTTTACATTTTACATAAGTGAGAATTTCTTACTTTACTTAATATTTTTACATTACTGAGATCTTCTTACTTTACTTAATATCTTTACATTACAGAGATGTTCTTACTTTACATAATATATTTACATTACTGAGATTTTCTTACTTTACTTTTCACTTAATATTTTTTACATTACATTACTTACTGATCTTTTACTTACTTTACTTAATATTTTTACATTACTGAGATCTTTTTACTTTACTAAATATTTTTACATTACTGAGATCTTCTTACTTCTATACTTACTTTACTTATATTTTTACATTACTGAGATCTTCTTACTTTACTAATATTTTTACTTACTGAGTGTTTCTTTTGATCTTCCTTTTTTTCCGCTTACCCTCAGGAACCCAAGTGAGCGCCTGTAGTGGTATTCTGTTGTTTTGCATTCGTAGGACATGACCGATATTTCTTTTCTTACTTTACTTAATATTTTTACATTACTGAGATCTTCTTACTTTACTTAATCTATTTACATTACTGAGATCTTCTTACTTTACTGAGATCTTCTTACTTTACTTACATATGAGATTTCTTACTTTACTGATATTTTTCTTACTGAGATTACATAATCTATTTTTACATTACACAATCTTTACTTATTTTTACATTAGAGATCTTCTTCTTACTATACTTAATATTTTTACATTACTTAGATATTCTTACTTTACTTAATATTTTTACAATACTGAGATCTCAGTTATGTGCACATAACTGAGATCTTCTTACTTTACTAAATCTATTTATATTACTGAGATTACTTTCATTATTTTTTACTTATTTTTTACATTACTGAGATCTTCTTACTTTACTTAATATTTTTACATTACTTTATGTATCTTTTACATTACTGAGATCTTCTTACTTACTTAATATTTTTACTTTACTAAGTGAGATATTCTTACTTTACTTAATGAGATCTTTTACATTAATACTTAGATCTTCTTACTTTACTTAATATTTTTACATTTTACTTAGATCTTTTCTTACTTACTTTACTTACTTTAATATTTTTTACTTATTTACATTATTGAGATCTTCTTACTTACTTTACCTAATATTTTACTTTTAATATTTATTACATTTACTTTACGTAATATTTTAACATTACTGATATTTTCTTATTTTACGTAATCATTTTACATAACTGAGATCTTCTTACTTTACTTAATATTTTTACATTACTGAGATCTTCTTACTTTACTGAATCTGTACATTACTGAGATCTTCTTACTTTATTTAATATATTTACATTACTGAGATCTTCCTACTTTACTTAATATGTTTACATTACTGATATTTTCTTACTTTACTTAATCTATTTACATTACAGAGATCTTCTTACTTTACTTAATATGTTTACATTACTGAGATCTTCTTAATTTACTTAATCTATTTACATTACTGAGATCTTCTTACTTTACTTAATATGTTTACATTACTGAGATCTTCTTAATTTACTTAATCTATTTACATTACTGAGATCTTCTTACTTTACTGAATCTTTACATTACTGAGATCTTATTACTTTACTGAATCTTTATATTACTGAGATCTTCTTACTTTACTGAATCTTTACATTACTGGGATCTTTTTTTTTTTACTTTACTGAATCTTTACATTACTTAGATCCCCTTACTTTACTTCATATTTTTACATTACTGAGATCTTCTTACTTTACTTATATTTTTACATTACTGAGATCTTCTTACTTTACTTATATTTTTACATTACTGAGATCTTCTTACTTTACTGAATCTTTGCATTACTGAGATCTTCTTACTTTACTAAATCGTTACATTCCTGAGATTTTCTTACTTTACTTAATACTTTTACATTACTGAGATCTTCTTACTTTACTTAATACTTTTACATTACTGAGATCTTCTTACTTTACTTAAAATTTTTACATTATTGAGATCTTCTTACTTTGCTGAATCTTTACATTGCTGAGATCTTACATTACTTTATATTTTTACATTACTGAGATCTTACTTTACTGAATCTTTACATTACTGAGTTCTTCTTACTTTACTTAATATTTTTACATTACTGAAATCTTCTTACTTTACTTAATATTTTTACATTACTGAGATCTTCTTACTTTACTGAATCTTTACATTACTCAGATCTCCTTACTTTACTTAATATTTTTACATTACTGAGACCTTCTTACTTTATTTATTATATTTACATTACTGAGGTCTTCTTACTTACTGAATCTTTACATTACTGAGATCTTCTTACTTTACTTAATATTTTTTACATTACTGAGATCTCCTTACTTTACTTAATGTTTTTACATTACTGAGATCTCCTTACTTTACTTAATATTTTTTTACATGATTGAGGTCTTCTTACTTTCATTCATTAATTTATTTTCCTCCTTTCTTTTCTTTACTGTCGTTTAATGTTACTTGTGATATCTTCTTACTTGGCTGATATTAGTAACTCTTGTTGAGACGATTTTAAGTGCAGGGATAGTCTGAATATCTGGGGCGAAGGCGATGTAACATTCCTGGGTATCCAATGGGTAGAGAGTTAGATCTAATGAACACGAAGACTTCAAAAATCTAAATGCAAGAAAAGATGCAATCCCATTGGCGTAAAGATGGACACCACGGTCCGCCTCGACCCAGTAAGAATCGATGTCTCCAGCGTTGAGCAAAAGTAATATTGGAGACCATATTCTGAAAGGAAAACATAAATAGATTAGATAGGACGAGTAGAATATGCTTGTTCAGTCAATTAATCAATACCCTTTAGCTCCCCAAGGAGCATAGGCCTTCAACAAATCTGTACCAAGTCCTTCTGTCACGTGCCATATGCTGACGCTCTTCCTACGTTTTCCTCATCATTTTCACTTTCTCCAGCTCTATCCTCCATGTGTTTCTTGGTCTACCTCTGCCTCTCTTACCATGAGGGTTCCAGAACAAGGACAGCCTTGTAATGCTATCAACATTTTTCCTATCCATCGCCAGCGTCTTCTTCTCATCTCTTGCTTCACTGGCACTTGTCTGGTTCTTGTCATCAGTTCCACATTAGTGACTGTCAAAACCAAACTATGCTGTGGATTTATCTAAAAAATTTCCTGGTAATTCTATAATAGGCTCGCTCCCTAGTAACATGACTACAACATAATGGCTGACATAATAAATCAACGCTTTTAACAGGAAATTCCCTTTAATAATCCAGCACACAAAATCAAGCCTCACACGGCCAACAAAACGTATGAAATATATATATATATATATATATATATATATATATATATATATATATATATATATATATATATATATATATATATATATATATATATATATATATATATATATATATATATATATATATATATATATATATATATATATATATATATATATATATATAGATGCCAGAGAAACTTGCCTCAATTAATTTATCTGATAGCCAGATACATATCAGTATGTCGGCACTATACAAAAACTGTACTGACTATCGCTCATCCTAGCGGTCCCAAAAACTATGACAAAGCAATACTATAATCATGTACAAATTGTCATAAGCGGCCTGAGGATAATATCCACTGGACACTACACTGATCCAGAATTACACATAATCATCCAACAGAACTAAATATGGCAATCTCCGGCTAATAATCCATATGATAACACGCACAGCGACTTGCTGTCGAAGGGAACGCTGACTAGAAACTCACTGGCCTTTCGCGCCTAGACTACTTCCCACTACCGTCTGGTCACATGACCTCGACGGTAACGTTATCTCAGTGATGCCAAAAACACATCGTAGCCAGTCTGAAATATCGCCGTGACATCCACCCCCTTTCCCCTTAAGAAAGAAAACGTAGTTTTCTTCCATCGGAGGAGGCTTCGCCCGACCCCCTTTGTAGTTGGGACGACCATAGGCCATAAACAGCATCTCCTCATCTGAACCGAGAGAAAGCCATAGTTCTAACCTGCCGTTGTCAATACTGCATTCTCCAAGATACCCCAAAACACCACATAAATATAAAGTAAACTATCCCAGGTTATGGCAGTCGTGAAAAATGACAACGACTGTCCTCACCTGGTCTACCCAAAAACATAGTGCAAGGAACATACATAATAAAGGTTTTCCTAGTGTGATGGTAGTGGTATAGAAGAAGTAGAATCTCTCTCCAGAAAGTATGAAGTTCCAGTGCCCGAGAAGTACACTGGTATCACAATTGAGCTACGGCTGTGAATACTCTGATCTGGACAATAGATTTAGGCTTCAGAAGTATACGGTGCCACTTTCGCTATAGTAACACTATGTGATAATATAATTAAATTAGAAAAAGTAACTCAAAATTTAACAGTTAAAAATTTACCAAGTCAAATGAGTACAATTTCATAATTTATTATGTACATCTATATATCTTTGTAATGAGAAATGGGTGTTGGAAGATGGTAAAATGTATGATTATTTATAGTTACAAATTAAAATAAATAATAGAAAAAAGATCTTGGATGAATCTTCCAACGAAATTACAAAAGTCTGTCACAGTATATTTTTGATATATCTTGCTATCTAGTCTCTAGCTGTTATCATCATCGACAGGCATTATTGAAATCGCTCACAGTGGTTGTTGAATGGATACACATAAACTCATCTGGTATTTGTTCGAGGTTCCCGAGACACACTTGAATCAATAGACTGTCCTTCAGCCCGCCCTATAACTACGGGGGACTAAGGTGTTGAAGATTGGTTGACCTCTAGGCTTAAGTTAGCATAATCAACGGTCCTCAAGTCCTTCGTTTGAACTCTATCACGAACTCGATTATGAGCTCGATCAGGAACGATCATAAAAACCTGGAACAAAAGGTAATAGGTGGCCATGGTGTTCCAACAATCTCACCAACCACTGCTGTTCATGAGGCGACCATGTCTTCAGTGTTTGTATATAAATGAATGTTTCATGGTAGTATGTTACAGAGTTAGCATGATAAGATAATGTCTACTGTGCAGAAATAACAAAATACATGAATAAATCACATGTTATGATACATGGGTAAGTTATAACCTTTGACTTCCACTTATGGATGCCAAGTCACTTATGTACTTGCTGGTATGTCGTAAGCTTCCAGGCAAGAACTAGCCATGATATATTTGGCTAACCAATTAATGGTTATGCTTCCTGGCAACCACCTTGCCAATAACTTGCGATGAATTCACGCTGGACGAGATCAAACAAGCCGTTAAAAGATTAAAAAATTTTAAAGCTGCTGGAGTTGACGAAATTTCAGGGGAAATGATTAAAGCAGTTAATGACAACAACCTCTTGAGAATTTTAGATATTATAAATGAAGTATGGAGAGAAGAACAACCACCACAACAATGGAAAGACAGTATTATTGTAAAGTTACCGAAGAAAGGTGATCTATCAGACTGTAATAACTGGCGTGGTATATCTCTATTATCAGTACCTGGAAAATTATTATGTTGCATGATGTTAGAAAGACTTAAATTGCATGCTGACGAAAAGATCAGAGAAGAACAAGCGGCTTTCAGGCCGAAACGATCATGTATTGATCAAATATTCACACTAAGAACAATTATAGAAGAATCAGTGGAAAGGCAATCGCCACTTATTATCACCTTCGTCGATTTTCAAAAAGCCTTTGATAGTCTACACCGCCCATCATTGTGGAAGATACTTACAATCTATGGTTTTCCAACAAAATATGTGAATATAATCAAAGCGATATATGACAATGCAAGATGTTGTGTTAGAACAAATAAAGGGAATACAGAATGGTTTACAGTAGAAACAGGGGTGAAACAAGGCTGTATTATGTCACCACTACTTTTTGGAATAGCTATTGATTGGGTTATGAGAAACTATACCCACAATGAACAATTGGGTATAAAATGGACAAATGGAAAATTCCTGGGGGACCTGGATTTCGCAGATGATGTAGCATTCTTAAGTTCAACACCAAGACAATCCCAAGAAGCAATAAATAATTTGTGTCATCTCTCGGTTAAAATTGGTCTCCAAATAAATGCCTCTAAAACTAAAGCTATGAACTTTTCTAACGAGACCTTTGATATCATCTTGAACGGGGAAAAACTACAGAAAGTTGAAAGTTTCAATTATTTAGGCAGTAAAATGACTCAGGATGGTGACACAACAAGAGAAATCCATACTAGAATTGCTTTGGCAGCTAGCGCCTTCAATAGATCATCTAACATTTGGAAATTACGATCATTGAATATACATACCAAGCTTCGTCTGTTTAATTCAAATGTTATCTCAGTGTTAACATACGGCTGTGAGAGTTGGAAAATAACAAAATCATTGGAGAACAAGCTGAATACATTCGAGAACAAATGTCTTAGAAAACTCATGAACATCAGTTGGAAAGAATTCAAGACTAATCGACAAATAAGAGAAGACTCTAGGCAGAAATATGTCTCCGACTATATAAGGAAAAGACGATGGTCATATATCGGTCAGGTCCTACGAATGCAAAACAACAGAATACCACTACAGGCGCTCACTTGGGTTCCTGAGGGTAAGCGGAAAAAAGGAAGACCAAAAGAAACACTCAGAAGAACAATAATAAGAGAAGGAAGAACGTTGGGCCTAAATAATGTGCAAGAGCTAAGAGGAGTGGCGTCACAACGAACAACCTGGAGAGCACTGGTTTCTGCCTTATGCGCCGTGTTTGGCGCTTAAAGAATTTATTATTATTATTAATGCCGGTGGAGGTTATCTCTGGTTAGCGTCATTCCCTTTTTATTACGTCTGATACAGTCAAATCGTAAACAACATCTGAAATAAATTGATATTAGTTACACATATCTTTAATAAACTTACATACCCTCTGTCACAAAATTAACCATGATACAACGTTAAAATATCTCCAATGATACAACGTAGGGATAAAAACTAATGCGTAAGCTGCTAGAATACATGATCGCCCACGCCGCGGGTCATCACCCGCCATGGAAATTAAATTGTTAGACTTGAAGGCAAAACGGAACGGGATGAGAACGGAGATCAAAAGGAAAAATCGGACTGAACGCGTGCTTGAAACTAGCGAGGCAAAAAGGACGCAAATTGGTGGGGAAAGGAGGAAAAAGTCACGTTCCCCAAGTTGACATAAAGTAAAGAAATCGACAAAAGGGACCTTGGATATTATACGCCACAGTCATTTCTTGGACGCTTTTGCGATAACTTAGCCCGTTTATTTGAATGCAGTGATGAACGCATTCCAGAAGATTCTAGAAAATATTTGAAAAGTAACTTTTCTTAATAATAATGTTAGGAATATAAAACCTAGCTGGCCGGATGGCCCATCTTGAGCAGTGAAATAATATGCTTTCATTTATACAGACGGACAGATAATAAGAAAGATATTGACAAAAGACTGTGTTGTTCATATCAGCGAGCGTCTGCATTGAAATAAAACATGTCACTAATTTTCAAAAAATTGTGGCCTTGAAGACGCAAGTGCTAAAATCTAGTTGGAATGAAGAGACGGGGTGGGATGGTGAATTGTGGCTAAAAATAACTTTAAAGGCAAAATTGTGTAGGGGAAGGCAGAGTTGGTTCAAAAAACAAGTGTGTTTTTTTTGTGAAACGCAAGTAGAGACGGACGGACCAACAGACAATAAGGCATACTTGACTGAGGTATGACTGAAATGACTTTTTGGTAGGATATTTGAATTTGAAAAAAGAAAAGGCAGTGATTGGCCATAGATGAATATATTATCGGCGCTCAGACGCGCATTTTGTGCCATTCATTATAAGTTGTCCTAGTAGACACAGTGAATTATTAAGTGGTGTAATTCCCAGAAGCTATTGAAATATTTAGAGGGACGCCATCCTAAGGCCAGCAGCTCAGCTGAGTTTTGCTAGCATTTAACTGTGTTCTATATTCATAATTCTGAGCTGTGAGTTTCAGTTGGCACCAATGCGGTGTCAAATGAGTTGTTGAATATTACCAGAGTGGACCCGTGCAGTAACATTTTGTCAGAGCAGCCTATTATAGCCCCCAAGCACGGAGAGGTGGGGCCACCAGACTTCTGATATTGCCCCCAAGCACGGAGAGGTGGGGCCACCAGACTTCTGATATTGCCCCCAAGCACGGAGAGGTGGGGCCACCAGTCTTCTGATATTGCCCCCAAGCACGGAGAGGTGGGGCCACCAGATCTCAGCACCAGAGCTACACCTTCAAGCTACGTGAGCGTCTGGTCTGCTGAGAATTCACCAACTCAACTTATTTGCTAACACACCCATAAATTTCCATCAAATAACTGGACAATGTGTAGTCACCATAGACAGGGAGTGATGAGGCCACCCCAACAGCACATCCATTAAATGTTCTCCCAAATAGATTACAACTATAAACAGTAATAATATTAACTAGTCTAGTAACATATATATGTACACACCTTGCATTTATTATGTAATATTCATGCATTTCTTTCATAATTGCTAAATCTTTCATATGTTCTGGCCAAAATAAAACCTTGGCTCAGAACAAATAAATGTAAGAAAATTACTATCCAATTTTTACACACTTGAGTTAGTTCAGTGTATTATAACATTTATTAATATTATTAGACTTAGTAAATATCTGTGTGTGTGTATGTAAACTACCACAACACATTACATATCATTACCCTAGACATTTAACGTAGCCACATTCATTAGTAAAAAAAGATAGGTGTGAGGTCGTAGTGGTAGCAAGAAGGGCCTTCTGACAATTCACAGTTACATTTTATCTCAGGAGCCTTCACAGCTGACCTCATGCATCACACTTAGTAATATCACCATCATACAATACCATCAAATCCACTACATATATTGGGGGCTCGTCCGGGATAATTAGCCCATTAAGTATATTAGGATCTCCTGGGGGGAGAATTAGATTAGGGGAACACATTATAAAAATTAAAAGTGTCCCTTATAATTAAAAGTGTCCCTGAAAATAAAAGTTGGTGAATCTTCACAGCCAGTGGTAGTTAATTAATTAAGTAGAATTATTTTAGACTAGAGTAATTAGAAGTACTTTAGTGGTTGGAAATTTTATCTTGCACATTGCTAGATTTGTTTAAAAAGTATGGCGGAGCTGGCCAAATTCAGATCAGCTGCTGTGCTGACGGCAAAGGAGATGGGAATGGATGGTCAGATTTTAATTCAATATGTAACGGCTGAATGTGATAAGTATATTGAACGGGAAGAAAGAAGATTAGAAAAAGAGGCTGAAAGAAAAGTAGAGTCTGAAAGGTTGGCTGAAGAGAAGAGGTTAGAGGCTGAGACTAAGAGGCTGCAGATTGAGGCAGAAGAAAAACGACAGCAAAGGGAGGCAGAAGATAGAAGGTTGCAGAGGGAGCACGAATTACGACTCGGGGAGCTGGAGCTACAAGGCCAGGCTCCTGAAAATGGTGCCAGCCCTTTTGCCTCAGATGCTACGCCCAGTCTGGGAGCCTCAACATCAGCTATGGGGTTTCATTTAGACCATTTTGTTGAAAAAGACGATGACATAGAGGGGTACCTAGGACGTTTTGAGTTATTAGCTACTACATATGGGTTAGAGAGAGAGAGAGGTGGAGTTTAAAGTTATCACAGGGACTGAGAGGTACTTCTTACGAAGTCTTCGCAAAAATGAACAGAGAAGACCAGGAGAATTATGACATGTTAAAGCAGGCTTTGTTATTGAGGTACGAAAAAAATGGTGAAATTTATCGTAAGAAATTTAGAAATGCCAAACTGTTGTCTGGGGAGACATACCACCAATTCTCTGCCAGACTGGAAACCTATTTGGAGAAATGGACTGCTCTGGGGAAGACCCAAGATCTTAAAGAAATGATCATGATTGAGCAATTGAGAGAGTCCATGGCTCCAGACATGAGAAAATTTCTCATGGAACAAGGTGCAGAGAAGTTGGGGGAGGTTTTAAATGTCGCTGAGAGGTATCAGGCAGCCCAGGCAGAGGTAAGTGGTGCTAAAAAGAAGCACATAGACAATTTTAAAGCTCCACAGCAATTTAATAAATTTGATAATAGAGAGCAGGGAAATAAAGGTAGGACAAACTTTGAACGGCCAAGAAATGACTACCGAGACAGAAACTCACAGTTCAATGACCAAAAATCCAATGAAAGAAAACCGTTTAACCAAGGAAAAAGATGGTGTAAATGGTGCAAGAAAGATAACCATAACACCGAATTTTGTAGAAGGAAACCTTCAAACATTGCTGCAATGAAGTCGGGGACTCAAAGATTAAAGGTTAATCCTAAGGGACAGCAGGAACCTTATCACCCCCCAGTTTGTGAGGATGTTATTTGTAATGGGGTCACCATAAGGTGCCTTTATGATACAGGTTTGGATTATGATTCAGTTGTGAAGTCTAGCCTAGTGGACCCAAGTCAGTATACCACAGAAACAGTGGAAATACAAGGGGCAACTAAGGACATACCACTCATGACACTTCCCATCGCAAGGATAACGGTGAAAACTCGCTATGTGGAAGGAGAAATCAGAGCAGCAGTGATAGATGAACCAATCTACCCTCTGATATTGGGGTGTAGATACGTCTTCTTGGGGAATCCCGAGAGACCTGTGATCATGGCGACAGCGCAGACCAGGTCACAGAAGAAGGAGGAAGAAGGTGAACCTATAAATGCTCATCCAGAGGAGATGAGGAAGGCGCAGGCTGAGGATAGGACACTCAAGCCATGTTTTAAAAAAATTGCCCAAATGCCACACACCTCCGAGCAAGGGGGAATATTTTATGAAGAACAAACTCTTATACAGGAAGGCCGGAACTGGAACAAATGGTCACAACCAGCTGGTTCTTCCCACTTCATATAGGGATAAAGTGATGGAACTCGGGCATGCGATTCCCTTCAGTGGTCACATGGGGATCAGCGCCACAGGACAGCGTATAGCTTGTCATTACTTCTGGCCAGGGATAACGGAGGATATAAAAAGATATGTCAAATCCTGCCCAGAATGTCAAAGGGTAGCTCCAAAGCACTGGACTGCTCCTGCAACTCTAGGGGAAATGCCCATAGTGGGAACACCTTTTGAGAGGGTTGCAGTGGATATTGTAGGACCTCTCACTCGGACCAAGAGGAGGAACAGTTACATCCTTACTCTGGTGGATACTTGTTCTATGTGGGGAGAGGCGGTAGCCCTGCCATCAATTGATTCAAAACATGTAGCAGAGGCACTACTTACAATATTTACCCGATTAGGATTCCCGCATCAAATCTTGACGGATAATGGTTCTCAGTTCAAGGGGAAACTAACGGAAGAAGTTTTTAAGCTATTTCCAGCCAGACACTTTCATTGTAGTCCGTACCATCCGCAAGGGAACGGCCAGGTAGAGAGGTTCAACGGGACTCTCATTTCTATCCTGAGAAAGCTGGCACACAAAAAACCGGATCTGTGGGATCAATTACTGCCCGCCGCATTGTTTGCGTACCGGGAGGTACCACATAGTTCAACCGGGATGGCTCCCGCAACTCTGCTATTTGGGAGGCCAATAAAAGGTCCATTAGAAGCACTATTAAGGACCTGGACAGATGAGAAGGCGGAAGAGACTGTTACCTCATCTTATCAATACGTGAACGAACTGACCACTCGTTTGAAAGCTGGATGGAAACTGGCAAATGATAATTTGAAACAAGCCAGGAAGAAACATGCAGCATATTTTAATAGGAAGGCAAAGGACAGAGAACTGGCAGTGGGAGAGAAGGTGCTGCTTCTACTACCCGGTAGCCAGAATAAATTACAAATTGGATGGCAAGGTCCATATACGGTTCTAGAGAAGGTGTCTAGAACAAACTATAAAATTGACAAAAAGGGGAAGGAGAAAGTTTATCATGTAAACCTGTTAAAGAAGTATCTGGACAGACCACTCCAGGAAAGCACCCCCTTACTGACCTTAGCTATCGCAACTCAAATGCAAAAGGAACCACTCACCTCACATGAATACCCATTACATCCTTGTGAAACAGCAGCACAGGTAAAAGTCAGTAAGCACCTGACTAAAAACCAGAGGGAGAGAGTTCAACAGGTTCTGGAGGAACATACAGATGTATTAACAGATAAACCAGGCCATACAAATTTGCTACAATATGACATGAAACTGGTAGACTCAAACCCAATCTGTATGAGAGCCTATTCTATTCCGTTCGCGAAGGAGAAGGCATTGAAGGAAGAAATAGATTATTTGTTGAAGGAGGGGATTATTTCACACAGTGAATCATCTTTTAGCTCTAGTGTCGTATTGTTGAGAAAACCGTCTGGGGAACACAGACTGTGCATAGATTACAGGAAACTGAATGCTGTCACAGAAGGACAAGTGGATCCATTACCAGACACAAAACAGTTATTTGCCAGACTGAACAAGGCAAAATACTTTTCAAAGGTGGATCTTAGTAAAGGCTATTACCAGATCCCAGTGAAGCCTGAAGTGAGACCTTATTTGGCTTTTAGCACTTCGGATGGACATTATGAATTCAACATGCTACCATTCGGACTGAAAAAATGCTCCGAGTGTATTTTCAAGGATGATGCGCAAATTGTTGGATCCCCTGAATAACCCATGTATCACGAATTTCATGGATGATATTCTCGTCGCCACAGAGACATTTGAAGAACACATTGAAGCTCTAGAAATGTTATTTAATAGGCTTAGGGAGGCAAACTTGACTGCTAGGCCAACAAAATGTTGCATTGGATGCAAAGAGTTGGAATTCTTGGGACACACTGTATATCAGGGTAGCATGACCCCTGATCCCAAGAACTAGGAAAAACTGCAGAGAGCACCTAGACCACAAACAAAAAAGGACGTGCGATCATTCGTGTCGTTATGCGGATTTTATCAAAAATATATCAAAGATTTTAACTCTATTTGTGCTCCTCTGACTGATCTGACTCGCAAGGGACTTCCAGATAAAATTAATTGGACTGCGCAAAGTGAATTAGCGTTCCAGGACTTAAAGAAAAAACTCACTAGCAAGCCTATTCTCAAACTACCTGATTTGACACAGGACTTTGTCTTAAGAACCGATGCAAGTAATGTAGGACTCGGAGCGGCTTTGTTGCAAAGATCATCTTCACCTGATGGGGAACTGAAACCAGTCGCTTATGCAAGCCGCAAATTGAATAAGGCGGAACAAGGATACTCCACAAGCGAAAAAGAATGTTTAGCGTTAATCTGGGCCATAAAGAAGTTTCAAATCTATCTGTATGGTAGGACTTTTGTGGTCGAGACGGACCATCAGCCTCTCGTATTCTTATCTCAGGCTAAGCATGAAAACGCAAGATTGCTGAGGTGGTCTTTATTGCTTCAACCTTATCAGTTTAGTATCCAATATATCCCAGGCAAATTGAATGTCGGTGCAGATTTCCTCAGTCGGCACCCCTGTGATCAAAATTAGAGTAATGGCAGGCGTAAGGAGAGATTTTATCTATGTGTATCACTGGTTTTAGAACTTGCCGTAGGCATGTTTTCAAGTGGGGAGATGTGTCACAAAATTAACCATGATACAACGTTAAAATATCTCCAATGATACAACGTAGGGATAAAAACTAATGCGTAAGCTGCTAGAATACATGATCGCCCACGCCGCGGGTCATCACCCGCCATGGAAATTAAATTGTTAGACTTGAAGGCAAAACGGAACGGGATGAGAACGGAGATCAAAAGGAAAAATCTGACTGAACGCGTGCTTGAAACTAGCGAGGCTAAAAGGACGCAAATTGGTGGGGAAAGGAGGAAAAAGTCACGTTCCCCAAGTTGACATAAAGTAAAGAAATCGACAAAAGGGACCTTGGATATTATACGCCACAGTCATTTCTTGGACGCTTTTGCGATAACTTAGCCCGTTTATTTGAATGCAGTGATGAAAGCATTCCAGAAGATTCTAGAAAATATTTGAAAAGTAACTTTTCTTAATAATAATGTTAGGAATATAAAACCTAGCTGGCCGGATGGCCCATCTTGAGCAGTGAAATAATATGCTTTCATTTATACAGACGGACAGATAATAAGAAAGATATTGACAAAAGACTGTGTTGTTCATATCAGCGAGCGTCTGCATTGAAATAAAACATGTCACTAATTTTCAAAAAATTGTGGCCTTGAAGACGCAAGTGCTAAAATCTAGTTGGAATGAAGAGACGGGGTGGGGTGGTGAATTGTGGCTAAAAATAACTTTAAAGGCAAAATTGTGTAGGGGAAGGCAGAGTTGGTTCAAAAAACAAGTGTGTTTTTTTTGTGAAACGCAAGTAGAGACGGACGGACCAACAGACAATAAGGCATACTTGACTGAGGTATGACTGAAATGACTTTTTGGTAGGATATTTGAATTTGAAAAAAGAAAAGGCAGTGATTGGCCATAGATGAATATATTATCGGCGCTCAGACGCGCATTTTGTGCCATTCATTATAAGTTGTCCTAGTAGACACAGTGAATTATTAAGTGGTGTAATTCCCAGAAGCTATTGAAATATTTAGAGGGACGCCATCCTAAGGCCAGCAGCTCAGCTGAGTTTTGCTAGCATTTAACTGTGTTCTATATTCATAATTCTGAGCTGTGAGTTTCAGTTGGCACCAATGCGGTGTCAAATGAGTTGTTGAATATTACCAGAGTGGACCCGTGCAGTAACATTTTGTCAGAGCAGCCTATTATAGCCCCCAAGCACGGAGAGGTGGGGCCACCAGACTTCTGATATTGCCCCCAAGCACGGAGAGGTGGGGCCACCAGACTTCTGATATTGCCTCCAAGCACGGAGAGGTGGGGCCACAAGTCTTCTGATATTGCCCCCAAGCACGGAGAGGTGGGGCCACCAGATCTCAGCACCAGAGCTACACATTCAAGCTACGTGAGCGACTGGTCTGCTGAGAATTCACCAACTCAACTTATTTCCTAACACACCCATAAAATTTCCATCAAATAACTGGACAATGTGTAGTCACCATAGACAGGGAGTGATGAGGCCACCCCAACAGCACATCCATTAAATGTTCTCCCAAATAGATTACAACTATAAACAGTAATAATATTAACTAGTCTAGTAACACATATATGTACACACCTTGCATTTATTATGTAATATTCATGCATTTCTTTCATAATTGCTAAATCTTTCATATGTTCTGGCCAAAATAAAACCTTGGTTCAGAACAAATAAATGTAAGAAAATTACTATCCAATTTTTACACACTTGAGTTAGTTCAGTGTATTATAACATTTATTAATATTATTAGACTTAGTAAATATCTGTGTGTGTGTATGTAAACTACCACAACACATTACATATCATTACCCTAGACATTTAACGTAGCCACATTCATTAGTAAAAAAAGATAGGTGTGAGGTCGTAGTGGTAGCAAGAAGGGCCTTCTGACAATTCACAGTTACATTTTATCTCAGGAGCCTTCACAGCTGACCTCATGCATCACACTTAGTAATATCACCATCATACAATACCATCAAATCCACTACACCCTCTTAGGATTAATAAGCGCGCGGTGAGGCTGTATTTGTCGTAGTCTATCTGCCCTGCATACAGCGTGATAAAAAGAACTTTTCTAGCAGATACTATCTTCCAGTTTCTCACTCTGGCTTCCGGATTTGGTGTATGTGATTTTAAACGCTCCGCTGTGTCCTTATATTTGGGCGACTCTCCAGTACGAGAAAGCACCGTCTGAAGTCCGATAAGATTTTCGTTTTATCTCCTGATTTGAGGCGATCTGTGGTTTTTCTGTACTTGTTTTCTCTTCTTTTCATTACACACTTATATCCTTCCTTCTTTCCTAAGTATCCTTTCATTTTCCCCATATGAAGCTTTCATTCTATTCAAGTTTTATCGAAATCCTTTTGGATATTATTCAAATTCTATCTCCTCTTGTGAATTAATATAGTTTTAATAACGTTCAACGAGGCTTGCTCTTGTAGCTTTAAATTCTCTTTCCTGTGAATGCAAATTTTTAAGGTCGGCCATGTTTCATATATTCGCTATTTCCTACCTTCTTCAATGCTGTCGGCTAGACGAAGTGCAAAATTTCAGCCACTTTCAAACTTCAAAGCAAGTCTGCCGCGTTGTCCCAGCGCTGTATGTGTGTGTGTGTGTCGTGTTACACATTTTTTCACAAACAAAGCAAGTGGTACCAAATCTCGCTACAGACCACTCTTCTTTAAAACAGTGCATGCACGGTTAACTTTTTGGTAACTCATGCTGCAGTTTCTCCTTACTTTTCTGTCTCTCTATATCTCCTTTGATAGGATGACTTAAAAAATCGGGTCTAAGATTGTCCCGTCCTGGAATGTATCTCACATTGAACGAATATGGAGATAACAGTAAACTCCACCTTAAAAGTAGTGAATTTAATTTTTTAGACACCGCGCTAAAAACATCAAAGGCTGGTGATCGCTTTCCACAATAAAGTATTTCCCGTAAAGAAAAGGGGCGAATTTGTTGATCGTCCAGATCAAAGCGAGGCATTCACGTTCAACTGTAGCATAATGTCTTTCAGCTGTATTTAACTTTCTACTGGCAAAAGCTACTGGTAGAAGCATATGTAGCGGTGTGTCTGCCCGCTGTAGTAATGTTGCTCCGATGCCTACATTGCTAGCATCCGTTCTTAGTACGAATTCTTGCGTGAGATCGGGAAGGGCAAGGATAGGTTTATTTGTCAGGATATTTTTCAACTCTGTATAAGCCTGTTCACACTTTGCGGTCCATTGTATTTTATCCAGCTGACCTTTTTTGGTTAAGTCGATTAATGGCGCGCATAATGAGTTAAAATAGGGTATATATTTCTGATAGAAACCGCACAGTGACGCAAAGGATCTGACATCCTTCTTAGTTTTTGGTCTTGGTGCTTTTCTCATTTTCTCTACATTCTTTGGGTAAGGAAACATTTGCCCTGTAGAGATAGTGTGACCTAAAAATTCCAATTTCTCACATCAATATGACACTTAGTTGGACGTGCTGTTAATCCCGTTTCTCTCAGTCTATTTAACAACATGGAGAGCGCTACTATGTGTTCCTCGAATTTAGTGGTAGCAATCAGAATATCATCCATGAAGTTGGTGATATGAGGATTTTGTAATGGTTCCAACAATTTCCTCATCATTCTGGAGAAGATACTTGGAGCATTCTTTAAACCAAATGGGAGTACATTGAACTCGTAATGTCCATCCGGTGTACTAAAGGCTTACAGTTTCCTAACTTCTGGTTTCACTGGTATTTGGTAGTATCCCTTGCTTAGATCTACTTTTGAAAAATACCAAGCCTTACTCAATGTAGCAAACAACTGATTGGTGTCAGGTAATGGGTCTTCCTGAGATTCAGTGATAGCATTTAGTTTCCTATAGTCAATGCATAACCTGTGTTCACCACTAGGCTTCCTTAATAGCACCACACTTGAGCTGTAGGGAGATTCAGACTTTGAAATAATTTTCTCTTTTAAGAGATAGTCATTCTCATCCTTGAGTGCTTGTCCTTTCGCATAAGGTATATGGTATGTCCGCATACAAACTGGTGTAGGGTCAGTAATCGTCATGTCATACTCTAACAGATTAGTACACCCCGGCTTATCTGTGAGTACATCAGCAAGGACTTATAACACCTCCTGAACATTTTTCCTCTGCTCAAGAGTTAAATGTTCACTCACATTAACCTGAGCATAACTTTCTGTAGTTGTTAGGGGGTATTCCATGGAGGAAATTGGTTCATCCTGCATTTCTGTTGCAATGGCCAGGGTCATGATATGTGCAACTTCTGATGCTTCCCTGTCATAATACTTTTTAAGAAGGTTGACATGATACACCTTCTCCTTTCATTTCTTGTCAATCTTATAATTGGTCCTGGAAAGTTTTTCCAATATGACGTAGGGACCCTGCCATCCAATTTGCAATTTATTATTGCTGCTGGGCAACAGTAACATAACTTTTTCTCCCACCTCGAGTTCCCCATCTTTTGCTGTTTTATTGTAGTAAGCAGCCTGCTTCCTCCAGGCCTGTCTCAAGTTATCATTGGCCAGTTTCAAACTTGTTTTCAATCGAGATGTCAACTCGTTGACGTATTGGTATGAAGAAGTCACGGTTTATTCTGCTTTTTCATCAGTCCATGTCCGCAACAATGCTTCCAGTGGACCTTTGATTGGTCGTCCAAACAACAATGTAGCTGGAGCCAATCCTGTGGAGTTATGTGCAACTTCCTTATAGGCAAAAAGTGCTGAGGGTAAGTATGTGTCCCAAGTTTCAGGTTTCTCACTAGCCAACTTTCTAAAAATTGAAATGAGCGTGCCATTGAACCGCTCTACTTGACCATTCCCTTGGGCGTGGTACGGGCTACAGTGATAATGTCTAGCTTGAAATATCCTGAATACTTCTTGTGTTAGCTTTCCCCTAAACTGAGAACCATTGTCAGTCAATATTTGATGTGGGAAACCTAATCGGGTGAATATTGTTAACAGTGCCTCTGCCACATGTTTGGAATCTATCGATGACATTGCTACTGCCTCTCCCCACATAAAGCAAGTATCGACCAAGGTTAAGAAATATGCATTTCTCTTCTTGGTCCTAGTGAGGGGTCCAACAATATCCACGGCAACACTTTCAAAGGGCGTTCCCATAATGGGCATTTCTCCCAGTGTTGCTGGTGCAGTCCTATGTTTAAGAGCTACTGTTTGGCATTCTGGACAGGATCTCACATACCTCTTTATGTCCTCTTTGATCCCTGACCAAAAGTAGTAACATGCTATCCGTTGTCCAGTGGCCCTATTCCCATATGTCCACTGAAGGGTATAGCATGTCCTAGCTTCATAACCTGCTCCCTGTATGATTTTGGCACTACAAGTTGTCTATGTCCTTTAGGTCCTGTTCTAGCTTTTCTATATAGTAGGCCATTGTTCATATATAAGTCTCCGTTCTCTGGAGGGTTAAGGGTTTTAGGTAATTTGCCAAAGCAAGTCTTCAATGTCAGCAGTTTGAGCCTTTCTCATCTCTTCTGGATGAGTATTGATGATAGTGTCCTCCTCTTTCTTAGAGCTTGCCCTGATCTGGACTGTTGCCATCACTATGGGACTTATAGGTTCTCACAGAAAGACATATCTACATCCTGGTATTAATGGGTAAATAGGGTTGTCCATCACTGTTGCTTTGATCTCTCCTTCCACAAAGCGAGATCATATGTTGATTCGGGCTATGGGCAGTGTCATGGTTCCTGCTCCCTTGACTGGTCCTCTGAATTCCACGGTTTCTGTAGTTATCTGTTCAGGACTCACCAGAGAAGAGCACACTACTTAGTCAAAGTCCAAGCCTGTATCATATAAGCACAGTACTTGGGTGTCATTCAAGGTCACTTCCTCACAGACAGGGGGATGATGGAGGTCTTTCTGACTATTTGCCAGGTCCTTCCTTCCCTTGTTCCCTGTTGTAAGGCAGGCAGCGTGATGAGGAGTGTTTTTAAGTCTGCATTCCACAGTATTGTGGTTACTTATTTGGCAAGATTTATACCACTTTCCTTCCTTGAAGGTTTCTTATCTGATCCTAGAGGGTTTTTGTCTTTATAGTCAGTTCTGTGTTTGTTCTTGTTGGAATTGTCCCTGTGTTCATAGTTGGTATAGTTTTGTGAAGGTTTGAAGTTCTCTCCCTGCTTCTTCTTATTTCCTGATACTTCCGACTGAGCTGCTTGATATCTCTCAGCCATGGTTAAAATATCTTCCAATCTCTCTGCTCCTTGCTCCATGAGAAATTTTCTCATTTCTTGAGGCATGGATTCTCTCAGTTGTTCCATCATGACCATTTCTTTTATATCTTGACATTTTCCTAAGCTAATCCATTTTGTCAGATATGTTTCCAATCTGGCAGAAAACTGGTGGTAGTTTTCTCCTGGAAGTAGCTTAGCAGTTCGGAATCTCTTTCTATAAGATTCAGAATTCTTTTCGTACCTGACCAGTAAAGCTTGTTTTAAGATTTCATAATTGTCCTGGTCTTCTTTTGAGAGTTTTAAATAAACATCGTATGAAACTCCCCTCAACCCCTGAGATAGTTTAAGGCTCCATTTTTCCTTTTCCAATTCATAGGTAGAGGCCAATCTCTAATATCTATCCAGGTACGACTCAATGGCGCCCTCCTTCTCAATAAATGGATCCAGGTGGAAACTCATGGCTCCATTTGCCGTGCTCTGGTTGGAGCTACTCTCAGAGTGAGGTGAGCTAGCACCATGATTGCTAGCTGCTCCCTGGAGTTCAAGTTCCTTTAAACTTAACTCATGAGCTCTTTGTAACCTTCTTTCTTCAGCTTCAGCTTCAAATCTTTTGTCTTCTCTCTCAGCTTCTAATTTCTTAGCTTCAGCTTCCATGCTTTTGGCTTCTCTCTCTGCTGCAAATCTTTTGTCCTCTTTGTCCATATATTTGTCCACTTCCTTTGTGACATACTGGATAAGATCACTACCTGACATGCCTAGCTCTTTTCTCATCTGCATGATCGCAGTCCTAAACTTCACCATTTCAGCCATGATGCTTACTTACCAGAGGATATGTAAATTTACCTTCACTAATCAACTAACTTAATTAAAATTAATTAATTAATTTGGACAAAACAAATCCTTTAAACCTTGTGAGCGTCGCCTATTTACTTGGTATGCAATGGTGCTATTATTACGAGAAAATGTCTAAGTTTTAGAATTTTTCCAAAAAAATTATTTTGGCTCAAGATAGAAGAATACATAGATAATGGCTCACGATAAAAAATAATATCCCGCGAAAGAGCCCCCAGTGTAGCGAAAGGTTTTCCTAGTGTGCTGATAGTGGTAGAGAAGAAGTAGAATCTCTCTCCAGAAAGTATGAAGTTCCAGTGCCCGAGAAGTACACTGGTATCACAGTTGAGCTACGGCTGTGAATACTCTGAGCTGGACAATAGATTTAGGCTTCAGAAGTATACGGTGCCACTTTCGCTATAGTAACCCCATGTGATAATATAATTAAATTAGAAAAAGTAACTCAAAATTTAACCGTTAAAAATTTACCAAGTCAAATGAGTACAATTTCATAATTTCCACTACTTACAATTTCATAATTTACTATGTACATCTACATATCTTTGTAATGAGAAATGGGTAATGGAAGATGGTAAAAATGTATGATTATTTATAGTTACAAATTAAAATAAATAATAGAAAAAAAAAATCTTGGATGAATCTTCCAATGAAATCATAAAAGTCTGTCACAGTATATTTTTGATACATCTTGCTATCTAGTCTCTAGCTGTTATCATCATCGACAGGCTTTATTGAAACCGCTCACAGTGGTTGTTGGATGGATACACATAAACTCATCTGGTAGTTGTTCGAGGTTCCCGAGACACACTTGAATCAATAGACTGTCCTTCAGCCCGCCCTATAACTACGGGGGACTAAGGTGTTGAGGATTGATTGACCTCTAGGCTTCGGTTAGCAGGATCAACGGTCCTTAAGTCTTTAGTTTGAACTCTATCACGAACTCGATCATGAGCTCGATCAGGAACGATCATAACAACCTGGAACAGAAGGTAATAGGTGGCCATGGTGTTCCAACAATCTCACCAATCACTGCTGTTCATGAGGCGACCATTGATAACTCTCTTTTTTGCTCATCAGTTGATAAATATAAGCTCACTAGAACATCACCAGAGTTAAATGCTGTGTTGTTGTGTAACTCGTGGTTTGAGTATGGGATGTCATCTTGACCTACGCAGTGGTGTGTAGACATAGATTGAGAGTATAATATGCGAATGATAAGAAGAGTTCGTGATGTTGACAAATGGTCTTTTTCTTACACTCATGTATGGCTGGAAGTCATCGACACCAACGACTGTGTACCTTTGCTACAGTTTAATTGGACGTACACACTCGACAGCACGGATAGTGACAAATCACAGGTTGGCATAATACATCATGGTACAGTGGATAAATGGTCTTGCAATGATACATGGGCACTCATGTAGAATAATAGCATAATGGACTGTCAGTAGACAACCACTCAGTATTGCCCATATATATATATATATATATATCATCTGAGTTTACTGACAAAGCACGTCAGATTATAAACAACATTCAAGATGGCTTCTAGACCTAACCTCGTCTAGCGAAGATTCCTTTAAATAATGTTCAGCACATATTTTTTCATATAATCATATTGAACCGCTAGTAATGGGTTCTCATGTGTAGCAGTGATCTCTGGACTCATCAAGCGATAATACGGGGCATCCCTTTCTCTTCCTGATAGTCCTTAAATATGTGAATACAAGATGGCTTCTCTCGTGAGCTGTAACTCACGTTTGGATACAACTAGGAATCTGTATCAAAGTTAATCATACATTAAATGTTCTCATTACTTTGTAGATTCTATCATGAGACAATTGACTTCACTTTACAATATGGTGCTGCTATGAATGAATGTCATCTTCATATAGTTAAATCTTCCCTTATTGAAAAACGATGGCCTCGTAAGAAGTGCGTTTGTTTTACCTTGGTATCAGAAATATGATTCTGCCATTCCTTGGCAATAAGAATAAACACTGGGGTAAAGCATACAGGATAGGTCTAAACGTCTATCACTTTCCCCAACAATCTTGAGATCACTTTTCCCGGCGACAAGCCGATACACAAAAACACAGCCCCATTGATAAAGTTGATAACGTTGGATTTTTATTCCCGTTAATGATATCCACCAAAAGGATAAATATAAGTGGATGGAAACAGACATCATCATCATCAGTTGATAAGATCTCTATGGTGTTGTTTGCTCCACTGTAGTGTATGGAATGTCAACTTGACCTACGCAGTGGTGTGTAGACATGGATTGAGTGTATAATGTGCGAATGATGATAAAGGTTCGTGGTGTTGACAAAAAATGTTCTTTTCTCACACTCATGTATGGCTGGAAGTCATCGACACCAACGACTGTGTACCTTTTTCTAAAGTTTAATTGGACGTACACACTCGACAGCACAGATAGTGACAAATCACAGGTTGCCATAATACATCATAGTACAGTGGACAAATGGTCTTGCAATGTTACATGGGCACTCATGTAGAATAATTGTATAATGGACTGTCAGTAGCCAAGCACTCAGTATCGCCCATACATATATCATCTGACTTCACTGACTGAGCACGTCAGCTTATAAACAATATTTCAGATGGCTTCTAAACCTAATCTCGTCTAGCGACGATTCTTCAACATAATGTTCAGCACATATTTTTTTCCATATAATAATATTGAACCGCTAGCAATGGGTTCTCATGTGTAGCAGTGATCTCTGGACTGATCAAGCGATAATACGGGCATCCCTTTTCTCTTCTTGAAAGTCACTACATGTTTTGGTTCCAAGATGGCTTCACTCGTGAGCTGTCACTCACGTTTGGATACAGATAATGAATCTGTCCTAAAGTTAGTCATTCATAAAACATTGCATTGCTCTGTAGATTTGATCATGAACAATTGACTGCAATCTACAGGATATAGTGCTGCTAGGAATCGAAGTCGTTTTCATCGAGTCAAATATATTCTCTTAGACATTCAAATCGTAACTATCGAAAATGGTGGCTTCGATCGAGAGTTCATAAGAGTATCTTTGATTACCTTGGTATAGGAAATATGAAACTGCCATTCCTTGGCAATACCAATAAACACTGGGGTAAAGCATACACGATAGGTTTAGACGACTATCACCTTCCCCACAAATACTGAGATCACTTTTTCCCCGGCGACAGGCCGACATGGAAAACACACAGTCCCTATCAGGACGAAGCCAAATCACACCACACTCTAGCGACACATCCGCCGAATAGCCTTCGACCTCTCTAGAGACAACAGAACATATAGTTCGACTTAGATATGTAAAGATATACAGATATAAGACAGACTCGTCCTACTCAGACAAACAATACACATAAATTCAGGCCATAGATATTCTGAAGCAAGAACAATCTATTATTACCCAAACAACGAATAAATCGCAGTAAAATGGGTTTATCCGCGGAGTTTGATCGAAAGAGCCGACACAACTTTCAAGGGAAGTAACTCAATAATGACTTTCCCTTAAGCACTATTTTGCCTTCAAAATATTTGCGAAGATAACAAGAATACCAATGTATAATATTGTAAGATATCAAAGACTGCACGTAACAGTCTTACCACACCTCCCGGGAAAAAAAAAATGGAACATTTTTTTTTCTTTTTGAAATACATCTAGGAGCAACGTACAATAGGCTCACAACGCATGAATAATGCGCAGATGAAAATATCAGGAATACCTATAACGCCTAATATGAGGCTAAGTCGACTTATGGAGCGACTGGTGAGAATGTGTCTCATAAACTGAGAGAAATTATTTCTCTACAAGTATATTTTTCCAGGAAGGTGTCATCAAAGTATAATACAATTCTGGCAATTACACAATGCCTAAAAAATTCATATCATCATTTCGTATTAGATATCGTAAATTTATGATTTATGAAGAAAAAATCATCAAAGCACAGCGGTGAATAAACATCAATGAACCGCTATGTAGTGATACAATCATTATATTATTAAATTACAAATGTGTATCTATCATGATATAGAAAAGGAACTACTATAGAACTAGACATATCAAGAAGTCTAAGCCCTAATAGTTATGTGGAATCATGTGGGCATCTTGACAGAATGTCTGCCATCACATTATCTGATCCACGAATAGCTCGCACAGAGAAATGAAAAGGTTGAAGAGCAATTGCATATCGAGTAGACCTCGAGCTTTTCAAATTTTTACTCTGTATAGCAGTAAGAGCTTTTTGGTCGGTTTCTACTATGAAATGTGCGCCTAGAAGGAATCTCTGTAGTTTGAGGATCGACCAAACCATAGCTAATAGCTCACGGTCTAAAACCGAATAATTCCTTTCTGCCGCATTAAGTTTTCTGGAAATATACATTACAGGATGCAGAGTTCCAGAGTACTCTTGCATTAGTGCCGCTCCAATCCCAGTGGATGAAGCGTCACTACGAAGAACGAATGTCTTATCTTTAGTGGGTAGCACTAAAATAGGTGGTGTTGAAAACAGTGTTTTAATCTTATCCAGAGAGCATTGGCATTCCTGAGACCAGTGGACCACATTAGGCGAACCTTTCTTTAGAAGTGTTGAGAGAGGTGCCATGATAGAGGATAGATTCTGAATGAATCTGCCATAAAATTGAATAAGACCTAACAGACTTCTCACCTGTTTTTTAGTCTTAGGGATTGAGATGTTAAGTATCTTACTAGTATTATGGTCCCCTGTCTTTAGGAAACCATGACCAACTCGGTGGCCTAGGAAAGAAATTTCGCTAAAACCAATATAGGCTTTAGAGGGTTTCGCTGTCAGGTTGTGCTCACGCAAAGTAGACAGCAATTCATCTAACCCTGAATAGTGATCTTCCCAAGTATCGCTGAAAAGACAGATGTCGTCTAGATATGCAATGACATCTGACCGATAAGATAGGATTCGGCGCATCATGCGTACAAATGTAGCTGGTGCGTTCATAAGACCGAAAGGCATAAAATTCCATTGGAACAAACCTCTAGGTGTTGAAAAAGCCGTGAGAGGTTTGGCGCGTTCAGATAAAGGAACTTGCCAATATCCTTTAGACAAATCAAGTTTAGTGAAAAAATGAGATTTGGAGAGTCGAGTAAGTAGCTCTTCCAGTAAAGGCATAGGTTCGGCATCGAACTTAGTTACTTGATTCAATTTTCGATAGTCAACGCAAAGACGTATGTTATTGTCTTTTTTACGCACAATAACCATCGGCGAAGAATATGCAGAGGTGGATGGTTCGATTATTTTCAAATCTATCATCTCATCCAACTCTTTCTCGACCTGTGCTTGAAAATGTATAGGTATAGGATAAGGTCTAACCCTAATAGGAGTATGGTCAGTTAGAACAATGTCATGTTGAATGACATTCGTTTGTCCAGGGATGTCAGTGAGTACATCCTGAAATGTTTGCAACATAGTTGAAACTTGTCGCTGTTCTCCTAGAGACAAATCAGGAGAGACAGTAACGTTCTTCCATGATTCACTGGAATGAAGTGGAATCATTGGAAGAGGAAGATTTACATCTGAAAAACTTGTTTCCTCATCCTGTATCACGGACAGTGATGAGTAATGACCATGTTGTACTGGAGAATTGTCCGTTGCTTCGAAAATGGGTTGCAAATAATCCGGACGTTCATGGAATTCAGTAAGCATATTGATGTGGAAGGTTTTATGCTTCCCATCAATATCGACAATATAGTCGACATCGGAAATTTTCGATATTATATCGTACGGACCTTTCCAAGAAATAAGTAATCTGTTTTCCCTACAAGGTAGTAATACAAATGCTTTGTCACCAGGACAAAGTTGTCGTAAGCATCTCTTCTTATTGGCAAATTGCCTTGCCTTCTGTTTCGCAAATTCAGAAGAAGAAGTTGCTAATTTGCATGCTTCGATAATTTTTTGTCTCAACGCGATGACATATTCGTAGGATGACTTTGTGTCATCGTCAATATTGTCAGATGTTATGAGATCGTGAAGCAACGACATAGGGCCACGCGGACGCGCGCCAAAGACGAGTTCAAAGGGAGAAAATCCCGTATGTTCATTGGGTACCTCTCTGTAAGCGAAGAGGGCCGCAGGTAAAACTCTGTCCCAGTCTTGAGGATGATCCTCAGTTATCTTCCCCAGTAAGTTTTTAAGTGTTCTATTAAGGCGTTCGACCATACCATTAGACATTGGATGGTAGATACTACTTAAAGATCTATCTATCTGCAGAGTAGACATTACTTGAGACATGGTATCTGATATTAGTTGGGTGCCATGGTCTGACAATATCTCTCCGGGGAACCCCAGACGAGAAAATATAAGCCAAAGAGCATCTGCAATATCAGCAGTAGTAATGCTCTTCAGAGGAATAGCCTCTGGCCAACGTGTGCACATATCAACACACGTCAAGATAAACTGATGTCCTCTGGCAGACTTGATCTTAAATGGACCAATAATGTCTATGGCCATTTTTTGAAACGGCCGAATAGGAATGTCCGCCGCCTGAATGGGTGCAGCATGCCGTGGACCTTTGGATTTAACTTCCTGACATACTTTACAAGATCGACAATAAATACGTATGTCCTTGTTTACCAATGGCCAAAAGAAAGCCGCAAGGACTCTTGACTTAGTACGGGAAAAAACCCATGTGTCCAGCACACTGAGAGTCGTGAGCGTGCTGCAAAATTTTAACTCTCAAATTCTTGGGAACCAGGATTTGAGAATGACTTGACGTAATGGAGTCTTGAACCATACGTACAAGTACGCCATTCTTCTTTGTAATCCACGATTTACGACTTGTGTCTTTATTCGGATCACCTTTAGCTGCAAGAATGAAGAATTTCTTCAGAGTGGGATCATCTTCTTGCTGTTTTATAAACGAGTCACGAGAAATTACCAAGGGATTATCTTGGTTATGCACTTCATTATCTTCAGTAGATGAAGTTTGAGGCATATTAAGAGCCTGAGCTCTAGTGACTACAGCGTTAGCAATCTGCATGTTTTGCCTTTCCCACATGGAAATTTGTTGCGGAGTGCATTCCTTGACTCCATGAATGCGACCGATGATGAGGTCAGCGATCGGATTCGGAAGAAGACATGCGTGTACATCTCCTGTAAAGAAAGGAGTAGCAATCCTAATGATAGCAGTAGAGTATTTCTCTAATGTGCCGCCAAATGTTACACATTTGACTACTTGTCCAGTGGCACGGGAAGGATCTACGAGTGACTGCCTAACACCAATTGTGGTGCATCCAGAATCAAATAGCACAGAGACTGGATTGTTATTCACTAAACCCTTATGTAAGACAAGAGAACCTCTTCCATCATGCGCGACTGATGCTGGAAGAGCAGGAAGAGGATGGCCACAGCTTAAAGTAGACACTGTGGTTGGCTCAAATAACGTTTTGCATTGGGGGCACTGAGATGCTCTCCCAAAATCAAAAGCGGCACATGCCATATTACTAGCATCATTATTATCTTTACTCTGTTTATAGGCTTCATGGGACTCTTGTTGTGCAGAGTTTGCCTGAAAATGTGGTTTATGTCTTTTGTTTTGAGATCTACCTCGGTTATTATCACCTCTGTAGTTATTGTTACCTCTATTGTAACCCCTATTTGGGTTTGAGTCATAGTTCCCTTGGTTACCATTATCATATTCATTATAATGAGTATCTCTGTAATTATGATCTTGTTGACTCCAAGACGGATAACCCTGATAGTTTCTATAATTACTTCCTCTACGGAAATTCCTATAATTATGACCACCCCTGTGTCGAGAGCTATCAGGTCGTCTCCAGTTCTTTGAAGAAGAACCCTGAAATGATTGGTTACCTTGGTTTTGATAACTATTATGGTTACCTTTTTTATCAAATCTGTTTTGAGGTCCCTGAAATCTGTGTGAATAATTGGGATTGTATGGTGTTGCTGAAGCAACTGGCATACTCTCCTTAATCTTAGTGTTGCCAAAAGTCACGTCGGGTGTGCAGTGACATATTGGGAACAATATTCTTCCATTTCTTTTAGAGATTTGGGTTTACGCTCATGTATAAATTCAAGGAAAGGTTTGTTCACACATGACATAATCTTATCTCTGAGCAACAAATCCATAAGTCCTTCATACGTTTTTTTCTGTTTTGGAAAGCTCAATCCAACGATCAACTGTGAGACGTGCCTTTGCAGTGAATTCTGAGAATTCTACACCCGTCTCAGGTACCATCGTTTTAAATAAAAGGCGATAGCCTTCCTCACTTAGCTGATATTTTTTTTATCAAAGCCGCCCTAATGACATCATAATTATCCTTATCTGCTTCTCCTACAAGGCATAATCTAGTCAAAGATTCACCTTTCAAGTTTTCTGATAATTGATTAGCGTATTGTGATTTATCCACATTATGTGTACGACAAGAACGTTCAAATCTATCCAGCCAGAATGTAATATCGTCACTGGACTGATTGAACGATGGAACCTTAACCTTGTAAGTAGAAGGTTTATCATTACCACTAGATGCCTGATTAACATTACTCATACTTGTCAATCTTAATTTCTCCAACTCAAATTCATGTTCTCTTATTGCTTTTTTTTTCTTCAGCCTCTCTGTCTAATCTTTTTTGTTCAGCTTCCCTGTCTAATCTTTTTTGTTCAGCTTCCCTGTCTAATCTTTTTTGTTCAGCTTCACTGTCTAATCTTTTTTGTTCAGCCGCAGCTTCATCTTTCCAATTTTTTTTGTTCAGCTTCAAATCTCCTTTCCTCTACCTGCATCTGCAATTTCTTTTGTTCAGCAGCAGCCTCAGCTTCTCTTTCTAATCTTTTCTCTTCCGCCATAGCTTTTCTTTCTTCTGCAGCTAATCTTTTCTCTTCTGCCATAGCTCTCCTCTCTTCTGCAGCTAATGCTTTGTCATATTGAGCAACTGCCCATTGTTCTAATTGTTGACCAGTCTTATCAAGGGCTTTCCCTTGTGTAATGAAGTATTCTAATGTAGCCATGATGTCTAACAATAATACTAATCACCTGAATCAATAATAATACCACAAGTTCTCAATGACTTGATTAATCAGTATACTATCCCAATATCTGTGGGTCACAAGCCTTTAATAAGGTCTTGTATAATAGTAATAATAATCAGGTACTGGTTTATACCATAATCCAAGTGCAGTGCACAGGCAATTGTGTCTTATGAAATATACCTATATAAAACATATGTCAACCAACAGAATACATAAAGTACAAATAGGACTGACAATACAAGAACGTTTGCAGAAATCAAAATAAATCAAATAGGGAAATCAATGAAAATAATCACTGAATCTGCAAAGAATAACAACACAAATGACGTCACAATATATGAATATAAATTGTGAATAGAACTGAAAGATAGAAAAGGTTAGACCAACAAATTACAAACAAATCAAAACAAAACTAAAGAACAAAGAAATATTACAAAAATAACAATAATTACAGACTTCACAGCTAACACAAAAGCAACAGTTGTCGCAGCAAATTTTCAATCAAGAAAATTGCACCTATAGAAAACGCCCACAACGGACCCTCTATGACGTGGGATATTCTGTTGTGAGGACGCCGCCCAACCTTAAACGCAACCCGCTGACATAGAACCTAACATACTATACAAACAAATAACATGTAAACATAAATATATATAAATTATGTGTATGATAGTATGTGTTGCAAAATAGGCTCAGTCTTACAGTAATGGCAAAGTTATTTTTATGAAAACAAACAAACTGCCACTTTATTCAATTAAACATTCTGGCCTTAAATATTAAAGTTCATATATGGAAAACAAGAAGATCCATCGATGAAAATAGGACTTCTTAGTTCACTCATACTGTCTTCCTGTTAATATTGACAAGAATTGATCCAACTGTTCTGTGAAACTCTATAATGTCTAATGTAAAAAATGTCAACAACGCTGACCTACATACTGCATTCACCTGACAGGTCACGTGACGAAGTGTTGACAAAGAGCAAACCAATACTGCAAGTGTGTCGTATCAGCCACAGGAAACGGTCTGGTATCGGTAATCTGTTGACTTCTGAACTTCTGCGAGGTCAAACCCAGAAAGCTGGTCCACCAGTTGATAAAGTTGATAACGTTGGATTTTTATTCCCGTTAATGATATCCACCAAAAGGATAAATATAAGTGGATGGAAGCAGACATCATCATCATCAGTTGATAAGATCTCTATGGTGTTGTTTGCTCCACTGTAGTGTATGGAATGTCAACTTGACCTACGCAGTGGTGTGTAGACATGGATTGAGTGTATAATGTGCGAATGATGATAAAGGTTCGTGGTGTTGACAAAAAATGTTCTTTTCTCACACTCATGTATGGCTGGAAGTCATCGACACCAACGACTGTGTACCTTTTCTAAAGTTTAATTGGACGTACACACTCGACAGCACAGATAGTGACAAATCACAGGTTGCCATAATACATCATAGTACAGTGAACAAATGGTCTTGCAATGTTACATGGGCACTCATGTAGAATAATTGTATAATGGACTGTCAGTAGCCAAGCACTCAGTATCGCCCATACATATATCATCTGACTTCACTGACTGAGCACGTCAGCTTATAAACAATATTTCAGATGGCTTCTAAACCTAATCTCGTCTAGCGACGATTCTTCAACATAATGTTCAGCACATATTTTTTCCATATAATAATATTGAACCGCTAGCAATGGGTTCTCATGTGTAGCAGTGATCTCTGGACTGATCAAGCGATAATACGGGCATCCCTTTTCTCTTCTTGAAAGTCACTACATGTTTTGGTTCCAAGATGGCTTCACTCGTGAGCTGTCACTCACGTTTGGATACAGATAATGAATCTGTCCTAAAGTTAGTCATTCATAAAACATTGCATTGCTCTGTAGATTTGATCATGAACAATTGACTGCAATCTACAGGATATAGTGCTGCTAGGAATCGAAGTCGTTTTCATCGAGTCAAATATATTCTCTTAGACATTCAAATCGTAACTATCGAAAATGGTGGCTTCGATCGAGAGTTCATAAGAGTATCTTTGATTACCTTGGTATAGGAAATATGAAACTGCCATTCCTTGGCAATACCAATAAACACTGGGGTAAAGCATACACGATAGGTTTAGACGACTATCACCTTCCCCACAAATACTGAGATCACTTTTTTCCCCGGCGACAGGCCGACATGGAAAACACACAGTCCCTATCAGGACGAAGCCAAATCACACCACACTCTAGCGACACATCCGCCGAATAGCCTTCGACCTCTCTAGAGACAACAGAACATATAGTTCGACTTAGATATGTAAAGATATACAGATATAAGACAGACTCGTCCTACTCAGACAAACAATACACATAAATTCAGGCCATAGATATTCTGAAGCAAGAACAATCTATTATTACCCAAACAACGAATAAATCGCAGTAAAATGGGTTTATCCGCGGAGTTTGATCGAAAGAGCCGACACAACTTTCAAGGGAAGTAACTCAATAATGACTTTCCCTTAAGCACTATTTTGCCTTCAAAATATTTGCGAAGATAACAAGAATACCAATGTATAATATTGTAAGATATCAAAGACTGCACGTAACACCCATCATCAGGGCGAAGCCAAATCACACCTCTCTAGCGACACATCCGCCGAACAGCCCTTTGACCTTTCTAGCGACCAAAAGACCATATAGTTCGACTTAGACATGCAAAGATATTCAGATATAAGACAGACTCGTCCTACCCAGACAAACAATACACATAAATTCAGGCCATAGATACACTGAAGCAAGAACAACCTATTTCTACCCAAACAAAGAATAAATCGCAGTAAAACTGGATTCATCCGCGGAGTTCGAACGAAAGTGACGACACTCCTTTCAAGGGAAGTAACCCAATAATGACTTTTCCTTAAGCACTAAAAAGTATCTATTTTGTTTACAAAATATTTGCGAACATAACAAGCATACAAATGTATTATATTGTAAGATATCAAAGACTGCACGTAACAGTCTTACCATACCTCCCGGGAAAAAAAAAATGGAACATTTTTTTTTTTTGAAATACATCTAGGAGCAACGTACAATAGGCTCACAACGCATGAATAATGCGCAGATGAAAATATCAGGAATAAATATAACGCGTAATATGAGGCTAAGTCGACTTATGGAGCGACTGGTGAGAATGTATCTCATAAACTGAGAGAAATTATTTCTCTACAAGTAAATTTTTCCAGGAAGGTGTCATCAAAGTACAGCGGTGAATAAACATCAATGAACCGCTAAGTAGTGATACAATCATTATATTATTAAATTACAAATGTGTATCTATCTTGATATAGAAAGGAACTATTATAAACTAGACATATCAAGAAGTCTAAGACCTAATAGTTATGTGGAATCATGTGGGCATCTTGACAGAATGTCTGCCATCACATTATCTGATCCACGAATAGCTCGCACAGAGAAATGAAAAGGTTGAAGAGCAATTGCATATCGAGTAGACCTCGAGCTCTTCAAATTCTTTCTCTGTATAGCAGTAAGAGCTTTTTGGTCGGTTTCTACTATGAAATGTGCGCCTAGAAGGAATCTCTGTAGTTTGAGGATCGACCAAACCATAGCTAATAGCTCACGGTCTAAAACCGAATAATTCCTTTCTGCCGCATTAAGTTTTCTGGAAATATACATTACAGGATGCAGAGTTCCAGAGTACTCTTGCATTAATGCCGCTCCAATCCCAGTGGATGAAGCATCACTACGAAGAACAAATGTCTTATCTTTAGTAGGTAACACTAAAATAGGTGGTGTTGAAAACAATGTTTTAATCTTATCCAAAGAGCATTGGCATTCCTGAGACCAGTGGACCATATTAGGCGAACCTTTCTTTAGAAGTGTAGAAAGAGGTGCCATGATAGAGGATAGATTCTGAATGAATCTGCCATAAAATTGAATAAGACCTAACAGACTTCTCACCTGTTTTTTAGTCTTAGGGATAGAGATATTACTAGTATTATGGTCCTCTGTCTTTAGGAAACCATGACCAACTCGGTGGCCTAGGAAAGAAATTTCGCTAAAACCAATATAGGCTTTAGAGGGTTTCGCTGTCAGGTTGTGCTCGCGCAAAGTAGACAGCAATTCATCTAACCCTGAATAGTGATCTTCCCAAGTATCGCTGAAAAGACAGATGTCGTCTAGATATGCAATGACATCTGACCGATAAGATAGGATTCAGCGCATCATGCGTACAAATGTAGCTGGTGCGTTCATAAGACCGAAAGGCATAAAATTCCATTGGAACAAATCTCTAGGTGTTGAAAAAGCCGTGAGAGGTTTGGCGCGTTCAGATAAAGGAACTTGCCAATATCCTTTAGACAAATCAAGTTTAGTGAAAAAATGAGATTTGGAGAGTCGAGTAAGTAGCTCTTCCAGTAAAGGCATAGGTTCGGCATCGAACTTCGTTACTTGATTCAATTTGCGATAGTCAACGCAAAGACGTATGTTATTGTCTTTTTTTCGAACAATAACCATCGGCGAAGAATATGCAGAGGTGGATGGTTCGATTATTTTCAAATCTATCATCTCATCCAACTCTTTCTCGACCTGTGCTTGAAAATGTATAGGGATAGGATAAGGTCTAACCCTAATAGGAGTATGGTCAGTTAGAACAATGTCATGTTCAATGACATGAGTTTCTCCAGGGATGTCAGTGAGTACATCCTGAAATGTTTGCAACATAGTTGAAACTTGTCGCTGTTCTCCTAGAGACAAATCAGGAGAGACAGTAACGTTCTTCCATGATTCACTAGAATGAAGTGGGATCATTGGAAGAGGAAGATTTACATCTGAAAAACTTGTTTCCTCATCCTGTATCACGGACAGTGATGAGTAATGACCATGTTGTACTGGAGAATTGCCCGTTGCTTGGAAAATGGGTTGCAAATAATCCGGACGTTCATGGAATTCAGTAAGCATATTGATGTGGAAGGTTTTATGCTTCCCATCAATATCGACAATATAGTCGACATCGGAAATTTTCGATATTATATCGTACGGACCTTTCCAAGAAATAAGTAGTCTGTTTTCCCTACAAGGTAGTAATACAAATGCTTTGTCACCAGGACAAAGTTGTCGTAAGCATCTCTTCTTATTGGCAAATTGCCTTGCCTTCTGTTTCGCAAATTCAGAAGAAGAAGTTGCTAATTTGCATGCTTCGATAATCTTTTGTCTCAACGCGATGACATATTCGTAGGATGACTTTGTGTCATCGTCAATATTGTCAGCTGTTATGAGATCATGAAGCAACGACATAGGGCCACGCGGACGCGCGCCAAAGACGAGTTCAAAGGGAGAAAATCCTGTATGTTCATTGGGGACCTCTCTGTAAGCGAAGAGGGCCGCAGGTAGAACTCTGTCCCAGTCTTGAGGATGATCCTCAGTTATCTTCCCTAGTTAGTTTTTAAGTGTTCTATTAAGGCGTTCGACCATCCCATTAGACATTGGATGATAGATACTACTTAAAGATCTATCTATCTGCAGAGTAGACATTACTTGAGACATGGTATCTGATATTAGTTGGGTGCCATGGTCTGACAATATCTCTCCGGGGAACCCCAGACGAGAAAATATAAGCCAAAGAGCATCTGCAATATCAGCAGTAGTAATGCTCTTAGAGGAATAGCCTCTGGCCAACGTGTGCACATATCAACACACGTCAAGATAAACTGATGTCCTCTGGCAGACTTGATCTTAAATGGACCAATAATGTCTATGGCCATTTTTTGAAACGGCCGAATAGGAATGTCCGCCGCCTGAATGGGTGCAGCATGCCGTGGACCTTTGGATTTAACTTCCTGACATACTTTACAAGATCGACAATAAATCCGTATGTCCTTGTTTACCAATGGCCAAAAGAAAGCCGCAAGGACTCTCGACTTAGTACGGGAAAAACCCATGTGTCCAGCACACTGAGAGTCGTGAGCGTGCTGCAAAATTTTAACTCTCAAATTCTTGGGAACCAGGATTTGAGAATGACTTGACGTAATGGAGTCTTGAACCATACGTACAAGTACGCCATTCTTCTTTGTAATCCACGATTTACGACTTGTGTCTTTATTCGGATCACCTTTAGTTGCAAGAATGAAGAATTTCTTCAGAGTGGGATCATCTTCTTGCTGTTTTATAAACGAGTCACGAGAAATTACCAAGGGATCATCTTGGTTATGCACTTCATTATCTTCAGTAGATGAAGTTTGAGGCATATTAAGAGCCTGAGCTCTAGTGACTACAGCGTTAGCAATCTGCATGTTTTGCCTTTCCCACGCGGAAATTTGTTGCGGAGTGCATTCTTTGACTCCATGAATGCGACCGATGATGAGGTCAGCGATCGGATTCGGAAGAAGACATGCGTGTACATCTCCTGTAAAGAAAGGAGTAGCAATCCTAATGATAGCAGTAGAGTATTTCTCTAATGTGCCGCCAAATGTTACACATTTGACTACTTGTCCAGTGGCACGGGAAGGATCTACGAGTGACTGCCTAACACCAATTGTGGTGCATCCAGAATCAAATAGCACGGAGACTGGATTGTTATTTACTAAACCCTTATGTAAGACAAGAGAACCTCTTCCATCATGCGCGACTGATGCAGGAAGAGCAGGAAGAGGATGGCCGCAGCTTAAAGTAGACACTGTGGTTGGCTCAAATAATGTTTTGCATTGGGGGCACTGAGATGCTCTCCCAAAATCAAAAGCGGAACATGCCATATTATTAGCGTCATTATTGTCTTTACTCTGTTTATAGGCTTCATGGGACTCTTGTTGTGCAGAGTTTGCCTGAAAATGTGGTTTATGTCTTCTGTTTTGAGATCTACCTCGGTTATTATTACCTCTGTAGTTATTGTTACCTCTATTGTAACCCCTATTTGGGTTTGAGTCATAGTTCTCTTGGTTACCATTATCATATTCATTATAATGAGTATCTCTGTAATTGCGATCTTGTTGACTCCAAGACGGATACCTCGGATAGTTTCTATAATTACTTCCTCTATGGAAATTGCTATAATTGTGACCACCCCTGTGTCGAGAGCTATCAGCTCGTCTCCAGTTCTTTGAAGAAGAACCCTGAAATGATTGGTTACCTTGGTTTTGATAACTATTATGGTTACCTTTTTTATCAAATCTTTTTTGAGGTCCCTGAAATCTGTGTGAATAATTGGGATTGTATGGTGTTGCTGAAGCAACTGGCATACTCTCCTTAATCTTAGTGTTGCCAAAAGTCACGTCGGGGTTTGCAGTGACATATTGGGAACAATATTCTTCCATTTCCTTTAGAGATTTGGGTTTACTTCTTCTTCTTTCTTCTTCCATCCTTAGCCAACAACCGACAAAGCAGTCAGTGGCCAGTACGCCTAGTGGCGTCTTAGGGCAACAGCAAATTGATTTCTTTGCCGCTGTAGCCCATCATGCCTTATGGCATCTTTAGGGCAGCGACAAATCAATCGATTTGCCATTGTTTCCGTAATCAAATTATTTGGGTTTACGCTCATGTATAAATTCAAGGAATGGTTTGTTAACACATGACATAATCTTATCTCTGAGCAACAAATCCATAAGTCCTTCATACGTTTTTTCTGTTTTGGAAAGCTCAATCCAACGATCAACTGTGAGACGTGCCTTTGCAATGAATTCTGAGAATTCTACACCTGTCTCAGGCACCATCGTCTTAAACAAAAGGCGATAGCCTTCCTCACTTAGCTGGTATTTTTTTTATCAAAGCCGCCCTAATGACATCATAATTATCCTTATCTGCTTCTCCTACAAGGCATAACCTAGTCAGAGATTCACCTTTCAAGTTTTCTGCTAATTGGTTAGCATATTGTGATTTATCCACATTATGAGTACGACAAGAACGTTCAAATCTATCCAGCCAGAATGTAATATCGTCACTGGACTGATTGAACGGTGGAACCTTAACCTTGTAAGTAGAAGGTTTACCATTACCACTAGATGCCTGATTAACATTACTCATACTTGTCAATCTTAATTTCTCTAACTCAAATTCATGTTCTCTTATTGCTTTTTTTTCTTCAGCTTCTCTGTCTAGTCTTTTTTGTTCTGCAGCAGCTTCACTGTCTAATCTTTTTTGTTCTGCAGCAGCTTCATCTTTTCTTTTTTCTTTTTCCATTTCCGTCTGGAATCTTTTTTCCTCAGTCTGTATCTGCAATTTCTTTAGTTCAGCAGCAGCAGTAGCTTCTAATTTTTTCTCTTCAGCTTCTCTTTGCAATTTTTTTTTCTTCAGCTAGAGCTTTTCTTTCCTCTGCAGCAGCAGTTTTTCTTTCTTCTGCAGCTAATTCTTTGTCATATTGAGCAATTGCAAATTGTTCTAATTCCATACCAGTCTTATCAAGGGATTTCCCTTGTGCAATGAAGTATTCTAATGTAGACATGATGTCTAACAATAATACTAATCTCTTGAAACAATAATAATACCACAAGTTCTTAATGACTTGATTAATCAGCACACTATCCCAATATCTGTGGGTCACAAGCCTTAATAAGGTCTTGTATAACAGTAATAATAATCAAGTACTGGGTTATACCATAATCCAAGTGCAGTGCACAAGCAATAGTGTCTTATGAAATATACCTATATAAAACATATGTCAACCAACAGAATACATAAAGTACAAATAAGACTGACAATACGAAAACGTTTGCAGAAATCAAATAAATCAAATAGGGAAATCAATGAAAGTAATCACTGAATCTGCAAGGAATAACAACACAAATGACGTCACAGTATATGAATATAAATTGTGAATAGAACTGAAAAATAGAAAAGGGTAGACCAACAAATTACAAACAAATCAAAACAAAACTAAAGAACAAAGAAATATTACAAAAATAACAATAATTACAGTCTTCACAGCTAACACAAATAGCAACTAGTTGTTGCAAGCAAATTTCCAATTAAGGAAATTGCACCTAAAGAAAACGCCCACAACGGACCCTCTATCACGTGGGATATTCTGTTGTGAGGACACTGCCCAACCTAAACACAACCCGCTGACATATAAACTAATATACTATACAAACAAATAACATGTAAACATAAATATATAAATTATGTGTATGATAGTATGTGTTGCAAAATAGGCTCAGTTTTACAGTAATGGCAAAGTTATTCTTATGAAAATAAATAAACTGCCACTTTATTGAACTACAAATTCTGGCCTTAAATATTAAAGTTCAACACAATAGCAGAACATAAGAAGATCCATCGATGAAAGTAAGGCTTCTTAGTTCAATAATACTGTCTTCCTGTTAATATTGACAAGAATTGATCCAACTGTTCTGTGAAACTCTGTAATGTCTAATGTAAAAATGTCAACAACGCTGACCTACATACTGCATTCACTTGACAGGTCACGTGACGAAGTGTTGACAAAGAGCAAACTAATACTGCAAGTGTGTCGTATCAGCCACCGGAAACGGTCTGGTATCGGTAATCTGTTGACTTCTCAACTTCCGCGAGGTCAAACCCAGAAAGCTGGTCCACCAGTTGATAAACTCTCTTTTTTGCTCATCAGTTGATAAATATAAGCTCACTAGAACATCACCAAAGTTAAATGCTGTGTTGTTGTGTAACTCGTGGTTTGAGTATGGGATGTCAACTTGACCTACGCAGTGGTGTGTAGACATAGATTGAGAGTATAATATGCGAATGATAAGAAGAGTTCATGATGTTGACAAATGGTCTTTTTCTTACACTCATGTATGGCTGGAAGTCATCGACACCAACGACTGTGTACCTTTGCTACAGTTTAATTGGACGTACACACTCGACAGCACGGATAGTGACAAATCACAGGTTGGCATAATACATCATGGTACAGTGGATAAATGGTCTTGCAATGATACATGGGCACTCATGTAGAATAATAGCATAATGGACTGTCAGTAGACAACCACTCAGTATTGCCCAGATATATATATATCATCTGAGTTTACTGACAAAGCACGTCAGATTATAAACAACATTCAAGATGGCTTCTAGACCTAACCTCGTCTAGCGAAGATTCCTTTAAATAATGTTCAGCACATATTTTTTCATATAATCATATTGAACCGCTAGTAATGGGTTCTCATGTGTAGCAGTGATCTCTGGACTCATCAAGCGATAATACGGGGCATCCCTTTCTCTTCCTGATAGTCCTTAAATATGTGAATACAAGATGGCTTCTCTCGTGAGCTGTAACTCACGTTTGGATACAACTAGGAATCTGTATCAAAGTTAATCATACATTAAATGTTCTCATTACTTTGTAGATTCTATCATGAGACAATTGACTTCACTTTACAATATGGTGCTGCTATGAATGAATGTCATCTTCATATAGTTAAATCTTCCCTTATTGAAAAACGATGGCCTCGTAAGAAGTGCGTTTGTTTTACCTTGGTATCAGAAATATGATTCTGCCATTCCTTGGCAATAAGAATAAACACTGGGGTAAAGCATACAGGATAGGTCTAAACGTCTATCACTTTCCCCAACAATCTTGAGATCACTTTTCCCGGCGACAAGCCGATACAGAAAAACACAGCCCCATCATCAGGGCGAAGCCAAATCACACCTCTCTAGCGACACATCCGCCGAACAGCCCTTTGACCTTTCTAGCGACCAAAATACCATATAGTTCGACTTAGACATGCAAAGATATTCAGATATAAGACAGACTCGTCCTACCCAGACAAACAATACACATAAATTCAGGCCATAGATACACTGAAGCAAGAACAACCTATTTCTACCCAAACAAAGAATAAATCGCAGTAAAACTGGATTCATCCGCGGAGTTCGAACGAAAGTGACGACACTCCTTTCAAGGGAAGTAACCCAATAATGACTTTTCCTTAAGCACTAAAAAGTATCTATTTTGTTTACAAAATATTTGCGAACATAACAAGCATACAAATGTATTATATTGTAAGATATCAAAGACTGCACGTAACACCCATGTCTTCAGTGTTTGTATATAAATGAATGAATCATGGTAGTATGTCAGAGATAGCATGATAAGATAATGTCTACTGTGCAGAAATAACAAAATACATGAATAAATCACATGTTATGATACATGGGTAAGATATAACCTTTGTGTTGCGTGATAAATTCTCGCAACATCGTTTTATTTCAATATCTGTTTTATAACGCAAGGGCAACAACTGCTTGGAATTTATAGTCACTTTTCTCGGTAAGCATTTGTCTTCTCGCGTTGGTATCGAATGCAGTTAAGTTTGAGCTGTGGTCATTTTTGCGCTGGACTGCGCATGACTTGTCTTGTTGTTTGGTCGATCGGTTTCCGCCAACGACTAGTGGAGTGAGCGATTTGGAATGGCGAAAGAGATGCCTCGTTGAAGAGGGGATCTCCGCTATTTTTTGTTCTGTCAGGGATGTGTAGTCCTCTTAATGGATATTTCGTTTATTCGAGATAATACCTCTAGTGTTTTCCCACATGTCGGGAGGCGTGATATTTCTGTGTATTTCATGAAAGCAAGGTAAATTGACTTTTTTCATTAACTCTATCGATTTTGGGTCGTGAGCGATTTCGATTCATAGCCTGTCTCCGAAAGTCGTCGCCACGAGATGTTTTCCCAGCTCACATGTCGCTGCATTGTACTGCATCGGTTGATGCATGTACCAAGGACCATTACTTGCTACTTTGTTAAATGAATTAGGTTTGGAAAACCTTTATTATCTAGAGGATATTTTTGTGGACATTATTTATACTTCGGCAGACGTGTCTGTCTTGCTGAAGTCAAATTAAGGAGAGTGAACTGATCTCATACATCTGGTTATCTCCTGGCTGTTATAGAAAAGGATGGAGTTTTCCACCTGACTACATTTACAGCACTATGAAATATAACATGCATCTGACTCATCATTGTAATGCTGTCTACCGTCTATTGCTGTATTGAATGTTGCTGTGATAATGACTGTTTGATGTGCCTACACATTTGCGTAACCATTTTGTCACTGTGGCGTCCACAATAAATAATGAAGAAAAACGTCAACGGCTGTTTCAAGACTCATTGACTTTATACGTCGTGAGTTTACTGACGTCCTATGTGGATTGCCCTGTTATTGTTGTATGAACATTGTTTTGACTGAACACATCTACACACTACACAAAACCAGACATGCGGATACCATCCATCATCATATGGCATCACGCATCATTTGGTGGCCATAAGCTGGTTTGATTCTGGTACTAGCAAACACGGGGTCCCTTACCCACTTCATTTTCAACAAGAATTCATCAGCATCCTTCAAGAAATTAACATTCTTCAATACAGTCAACATCTTCAAAATTTTCAAAGTACTCGGCGTTGCCCGGTAAAAGTCAAAATTTCAATTTTTTGACGGAAACAAGAATTTGACAGTACCCGGCGTTGTTACATGTTGCCGGATAACACGGACTGCTGTTATCTTTTACGCAAGTCAAGCAAGTTGCTGCTGTCAAGGTTCCAGTGCTGTCGTTTTTGTGAAGGTCAAGTGCCGGTTGAAACGGGTTGTTTTCTGAAGAAGGCCAAGTACCGATTTCCATCAACTTACTTTTGGATTAGAAGGTCAAGTGCCGAAACAACTCAACACACAGTACTTCAGAAGCTCTTGTACCATCGTGTTAGCAGTGGAAGCAGTTCAGATGTGCCATCATCGTTGGAGCTTCGCTCTTTAGGACGTTGATTGACATCCGTTTTTTTCTGCTGTTCTACGATTGGAAGCCTATAAGTTAAGTGGCCTGTTTGTATGTAAACTGTGCCCTTATACTTCTGCTGAGTCTTCTGTGTATCATCTCATTCTATATGTTATATGTCTATATGTTATTTGTATATTTATATGTTTATATTTCAGCGGGTTCTCGGTTGGGTGGTGTCTCCGTTAGATTATGCCACGTCATAGAGGTCGTCTATTGTGGGCGTTTTCTGTAGGGTTTGCAAATTTCCGATACTGGAATTTGCTAAGCGACTTCTGTTGCTATTTATGTTAGCTGTGATGACATGTTTTAATATTGTTTTCGTTATTATTTCGCATTCTTTAGTTTTGTTTTGATTTGTTTGTATTTAGTTGTTAGCCTACTCTTGTCTATAATTTAGTTTCATACAACATTTTTGTTTATACACTGTGGTGTCATGTATTTTGTTTAATTATAGCGCAGATATCGTCACATTTTTTGTGATATTTCATTAATTTCTGCTTTATTTTTAGTTGATTTCTGCGAAAGTTTTTGTATTGTTGCTGATCTTTGTTATTGTTTACATTGTTATTGTTTACATTGTTTGTTTTGTTTACATTTTCAATGTTTACATTCTGCATGTGTTTACATAGTCATTGTTTACAGTTATAGTAATTAGTTAATGGGCTATGCTAATGCACTGTTACTACTACACTGATGATAAATGAATGATGAATAGTGTCGTGCACTATTGAATGAGAAGTGCACTTATGATCAAGAATTGAGTGCTGATATTTCATATACAAGTTCTTTGATTGGAGACTTGTTTCCCACAGAGACTGGGATAATATAATGTGATGTGAATATACAAGTGCTTAATTAAGACTTGTTACACTTAGGTTTGAAATAAATTAGTTAATTATTTCAGGTTTTGGACTCATATGTTAGACAACATGTCTACATTTGAGCACTTTATTGAGCAGGGTAAATTGCTTGGCAAGACTGGTGATAAGTTAGAAGAATTTGCAACTGCTCGATATGATAAAGCAATGGAAGCTGAACAAAAGAAACTGCATATGGAAGCTGAACAAAAGAAACTGCAGATGCAGGTGGATGAAAAAAGATTCCAAATGGAAATGGAAAAACAAAAAAGGGAATCAGAAGCTGAGGAAAGAAAACTCCAGCTACAGCTAGAAGCTGAGAATAAAAGACTTGAAAAAAAGAGGCTGAGAATAAAAGACTTGAAAAAGAGGCTGAGAATAAAAGACTTGAAAAAGAGGCTGAGAATAAAAGACTTGAAAAAGAGGCTGAAAATAAAAGACTTGAAAAAGAAGCTGAAAATGAAAGACTTCAAAAAGAGGCTCAGGCTGAGGAAAGAAGATTACAGAGAGAGTCTGATGAGAGGAAAGAGAAAGCAAAAATGGAACATGAAGAAAAGGTCTTAGCTTTAGAGTTGGAAAAATTGAAATTGACGAGCATGAGTAATGGTAATGATTCAAACAAGGGTTCATCTTCTGGTAAGGCTAATAATGATACTTTTAAGATTAAGTTACCAACATTTAGTCCTTCCATTGATGACATAATGTTCTATCTGGACAGATTTGAACAAGCATGTACAGCTCATAACATAGACAAAGCAAAATATGTTTATCAGTTATCAGGGATACTGACAGGTAAAGCTCTAAGTATATTAAATATGGTGGATGAACCTGACAAGAACAATTATGAGGTTGTCAGGGCCGCTTTGTTAAAGAAATATCAGCTTAACGAAGACGGCTATCGTCTACAATTTAAAAACATGTTACCTGAAAATGGAGTTGAATTCTCCGAGTTTATTGCAAGAATACGCATTACTTTCTCACGATGGGTTGAACGATCTAAGACGGAAAAAACTTATGAAGGACTTATGGACTTAATACTTAGAGACAAAGTCATGTCGTCTGTCAATGAGTCTTTCCTTGCTTTCCTTCATGAACGTAAACCTAAAACAATAAAAGAAATGGAAGATTTCTGTTGCCAATACGTAACTGCGCACCCACACATAACCATGGGTAACTCTAAGGTGAAAGAAGGTTTACCAGTTGCTTCGGCAGCTCCGTCTGGTCAAAACTTTGCTCGTAGATCCCAACAAAATTTTGATAGAAAGGGTAGCGGTAATTTCTGTCAAAATCATGGAAATCAATTTCATGGTGATTCTTCTTCGAAGAATTGGAGACAGCCTGATAGTACTCGTTACTATCACCCTAATAATTATAGGCATTTCAAAAGAGGATATGGTAATAGAGGTTATTCCTGCCGAAGACCTCAGAACCAAACAAATAGATGTTCGCATCAATGTGAACATGATAGTAATCGTGGAAACTGGAATTCGAACCAGGATAACAATTACAATAGAGACAATAATAACTGCAGAGATAATAATAACTTTGATAACTTCAGAGGTAATAATAGTCGGGGTAGATCTCAACACAAAAAAAGAGATATCAGCAGGCTAATGCTGTACAACAGGAAACTGAGGGAGCCTGTAATCATGTTGTTGATAGTAAAAACTTTGACGCTGTCACTTCTGCTTTTGACTTTGAGAGAGCAAACAAATGCCCCCAATGCAGTACTTTATTCGAACCGGGTACCATAACTACTTTGAGTTGTGGTCACCCACTTCCCGCTCTTCCTGCTGCTGTTGCGCATGACGGGAGGGGTTCTTTAATCCTACATAAGGGTCTTGTTAATGATACTCTGGTCTCACTACTTTTCGATTCCGGATGCACCACTATTGGTGTTAGACAATCGCTTGTAGATCCATCTTGTGCTACAGGAAGGGTTATTAAATGTGTCACATTTGGCGGCACTCTAGAAAAATATCCTACTGCTGTAATTCGCATTGCCACTCCTTTCTTTACTGGAGATGTGCATGCTTGTCTCTTACCTAATCCTATTGCGGACCTTATTATTGGTCGTATTCACGGAGTTAGGGAGTGTACCCCACAGCAGATTGCTGCTTGGGAAGATAATAACATGCAAGCTACAAATGCAGTGGTTACAAGAGCACAAGCTCTACAAACACCCGAAACTTCACTGAATAGTGATAATGAAGTTGATAGCCAAGATAGTCACTTAGTAATCACTCGTGACTCTTTCATAAAATTGCAAGAAGAAGATCCTTCTTTAAAAAAATTCTTCGTTCTTGCGAAGAAAGGTGATCCGAATCAGGATACAAATAGAAAATCTTGGATTGCAATGAGAAACGGCGTACTTGTACGTATGGTACAAGATTCGACTACGTCGGCACATTCGCAAATTCTTGTTCCCATGAGCATGAGAGTCCAAATATTACAACATGCTCATGACTCGCAATGTGCTGGACATATGGGTTTTTCCCGTACGAAGTCGAGAGTCCTTGCGGCTTTCTTTTGGCCTTTTGTCAATAAGGACATTCGTATTTGCTGCCGATCATGCAAGGTATGTCAGGAGGTCAAATCTAGAGGACCACGACATGCTGCGCCTATCCAGGCTGCTGACATTCCTATTCGGCCGTTTCAGAAAATGGCCATAGATATTATTGGCCCTTTTAAGGTCAAGTCGGCCAGAGGACATCAGTTTATCCTTACATGTGTCGATATGTGCACACGTTGGCCAGAGGCTATTCCTCTTAAGAGCATATCTACTACAGATATCGCAGATGCTCTTTGGTTGATATTTTCTCGCTTGGGGTTCCCCAGAGAAATATTGTCAGACCATGGCACTCAACTCATATCTGACACTAAGTCACAGGTAATGTCTACCTTACATATTGAACGATCTCTCAGTAGTATCTACCATCCTATGTCTAATGGGTTAGTTGAGCGTCTGAATAGAACGCTCAAGACTTTGCTTGGTAAGATAACTGAAGATCATCCTCAGGATTGGGACAGGGTTTTACCCGCGGCTCTCTTTGCCTATAGAGAAGTCCCTAATGAACACACAGGATTTTCTCCCTTCGAACTTGTCTTTGGCGCGCGTCCACGCGGCCCTATGTCTTTATTACACGATCTCATCACTGCCGATGATATTAGCGATGAAACTCAATCCTCATATGAGTATGTCATTGCTCTTAGACAAAAGATCATTGAGGCATGTAAGCTAGCAACTGCTTCATCAGAAATTGCTAAAGAGAAGGCAAGACAGTTTGCTAACAAGAATAGATGTCTACGACAACTTTGTCCAGGTGACAAAGCATTCGTCCTACTCCCCAGTAGGGAAAATAGACTTCTTATTGCATGGAAAGGTCCGTATGCAATCGTCTCTCGGATTTCCGATGTTGACTATGTGGTCGATATTGATGGAAAGCATAAAACTTTCCACATAAACATGCTTTCGGAATTTCACGAACGTCCGGACTATTTGCTGCCTATTTCCCAGGCAACGGATGATGCTCCTGCACCTCACGGTCATTATTCATCCCTGTCTGTCATTCAGGATGAGGAAGCTACCTTCTCTGATGTCAACCTTCCCCTTCCAGTGGTTCCATTACATTCCACGGAATCTTGGAAAAACGTTTCTGTTTCTCCTAATCTTTCTGGTGACGAACATCGACAAGTCTCGTCGATGTTACAAACATTTCAGGATGTTTTCACTGACATTCCTGGACACACAGATGTCATAGAACATGACATAATTCTTACCGACAATAATCCAATTAGGGTTAGGCCGTATCCTATTCCTATACACTTTCAGGCGCAAGTGGAAAAGGAATTGGATGAAATGATTCAATTAAATATAATTGAACCATCGACTTCACCATATTCTTCTTCCATGGTTATTGTCCGGAAGAAGGATAAGAACATACGAATTTGCGTTGATTATCGCAAATTGAATCAGGTCACAAAGTTCGACGCTGAACCGATGCCTTTGTTAGAAGATCTACTGATTAGACTTTCTAATTCTAGATTCTTCACTAAACTTGACTTGTCTAAAGGTTATTGGCAAGTGCCTTTAGCAGAGCATGCCAAACCTCTTAATGCTTTTTCTACACCTAGGGGTCTATTTCAATGGAATGTTATGCCTTTTGGTCTCATGAACGCCCCTGCCACTTTCGTTCGCATGATGCGTCGAATTCTGTCACATCGTTCGGATGTCATCGCATACTTAGATGACATCTGTCTTTTTTTTTTTGTTGTTTTTCTTCAGTGATACCTGGGAAGATCACTATTTAGGGTTATATGACTTACTGTCCACTCTACGTGAGAATAATTTGACAGCAAAACCTTCTAAAGCTTTTGTTGGTTTTGGTGAAATCTCTTTCCTGGGTCATCGTGTTGGTCATGGTCTTTTGAAGACAGAAGACCACAATACTTCCAAAATACTGAACATCTCTGTTCCTAAAACGAAGAAACAAGTTAGGAGTCTCTTAGGTTTAATTCAATTTTATGGGAGATTTATTCCAAATTTATCTTCGATCATGGCACCTCTATCAACATTGTTGAAGAAAGGTTCGCCTAATCTGGTCCGTTGGTCTGAAGAATGCCAATCTTCACTAGACCAAATCAAGAATATATTTTCTTCTCCTCCCATCTTAAGATTACCAACTCTTGATAGGACTTTTGTTCTTCGGAGTGATGCTTCATCCACTGGGATTGGAGCAGCACTGATGCAAGAATATGCAAATACTCTGCATCCTGTTATGTACATTTCTAGAAAACTAAATGCGGCAGAGAGGAACTACTCGGTTTTAGACCGTGAGTTGTTAGCGATGGTTTGGTCAATTCTAAAACTACAAAGATTCCTCCTGGGCGCACATTTCATTCTAGAGACTGATCAGAAAGCTCTTACAGCTATTCAGACTAAGAATTTGAAGAGTTCGAGATCCACTCGATATGCTATAGCTCTTCAACCTTTTCACTTCACGGTACGAGCTATCCGTGGTGCGGATAATGTGATGGCTGACATTTTGTCTAGATGCCCACATGACTCCAACTAATACTTCTGTCCTATATTTCCATATATTACAGAGTCATAACAATCCTATATTTCTACAATAGATTAGCACATCTGTACTTACTTTATATGTACACACTATCGTGCTTTGTTGTCATCTTCTTCTGTTCGTTTTTTAAGATGATAGAGGAGGACTGAGTAGTTAATATAGGGGCCGTTAGTTTACTAAACAGCCACAATTATTAATAATGTATTGTACCTTATGAAGCATATTAGTTATTAATTAGCATTATATTGCTTGTACTTTCTCAGAATGTCATTGTTGAGCTGAGGACTTACCTTACGAGTTCTAGATTGTGTACTTACCCTCGGAATACCAGAGCATATATCCTGGATCGTCATGTAGTTTAACTTTACTATGTACTTATTTCATTACATGTCAAAGAATGTACTATTTAAATTTTCCTATCAGATTTGTACATCCATTTTTAAAGACAATATTAGAGTATGCTGTTTAATGATGATTATAGTAACTTGCATACGTATATTGTGTTTACATGCTAACGTGATGTGTGTTGGTGACACCTCCCCGATGTGAATATTTTTTTGAGACATATTTATTTTTCTGTTGAGGTATATCCTCACCAGACACTCTATAATTAGCCTATTGTTTGGCAATTTAATTAATTATCAGCGCATAATTCGTGCGTTTTGAGCCGCTTATCGCTTGCTCTTTGATATTAAAAAAAATATGTTCCACATTTTTTTTTTATCGGGAGGAGGTGGTGATATGTTGCGTGATAAATTCTCGCAACATCGTTTTATTTCAATATCTGTTTTATAACGCAAGGGCAACAACTGCTTGGAATTTATAGTCACTTTTCTCGGTAAGCATTTGTCTTCTCGCGTTGGTATCGAATGCAGTTAAGTTTGAGCTGTGGTCATTTTTGCGCTGGACTGCGCATGACTTGTCTTGTTGTTTGGTCGATCGGTTTCCGCCCACGACTAGTGGAGTGAGCGATTTGGAATGGCGAAAGAGATGCCTCGTTGAAGAGGGGATCTCCGCTATTTTTTGTTCTGTCAGGGATGTGTAGTCCTCTTAATGGATATTTCGTTTATTCGAGATAATACCTCTAGTGTTTTCCCACATGTCGGGAGGCGTGATATTTCTGTGTATTTCATGAAAGCAAGGTAAATTGACTTTTTTCATTAACTCTATCGATTTTGGGTCGTGAGCGATTTCGATTCATAGCCTGTCTCCGAAAGTCGTCGCCACGAGATGTTTTCCCAGCTCACATGTCGCTGCATTGTACTGCATCGGTTGATGCATGTACCAAGGACCATTACTTGCTACTTTGTTAAATGAATTAGGTTTGGAAAACCTTTATTATCTAGAGGATATTTTTGAGGACATTATTTATACTTCGGCAGACGTGTCTGTCTTGCTGAAGTCAAACTAAGGAGAGTGAACTGATCTCATACATCTGGTTATCTCCTGGCTGTTATAGAAAAGGATGGAGTTTTTTCACCTGACTACATTTACAGCACTATGAAATATAACATGCATCTGACTCATCATTGTAATGCTGTCTACCGTCTATTGCTGTATTGAATGTTGCTGTGATAATGACTGTTTGATGTGCCTACACATTTGCGTAACCATTTTGTCACTGTGGCGTCCACAATAAATAATGAAGAAAAACGTCAACGGCTGTTTCAAGACTCATTGACTTTATACGTCGTGAGTTTACTGACGTCCTATGTGGATTGCCCTGTTATTGTTGTATGAACATTGTTTTTGACTGAACACATCTACACACTACACAAAACCAGACATGCGGATACCATCCATCATCATATGGAAAAAAAAAAAAGAACTTTTCTAGCAGATACCGTCTTCCAGTTTCTCACTCTGGCTTCTGGATTTAGTGTGTGTGATTTTAAACGCGCCGCTGTGTCCTTATATTTGGGCGACTCTCCCGTATGAGAAAGCACCGTCTGAAGTCCGATAAGATTTTCGTTTTATCTCCTGGTTTGAGGCGATCTGTGGTTTTTCTGTACTTGTTTTCTCTTCTTTCCACTACACACTTATATCCTTCCTTCTTTCCTAGGTATCCTTTCATTTTCCCCATATGAAGCTTTCATTCTATTCAAGTTTTATCGAAATCCGTTTAGGTATGTAGTTACAATAATTTTTTAAAGATTATTAGCTAACTTTTAGCAGATGTGATGACGATGAAAAATGTTAATTATTTTTAAAACTATTTGTATTTGAATAATATCCTTTTGGATATTATTCAAATTCTATCTCCTCTTGTGAATTAATATAGCTTTAATAACTTTCAACCAGGCTTGCTCTTGTAGCTTTAAATTCTCTTTCCTGTGAAAGCAAATTTTTAAGGTCGGCCATGTTTCATAAATTCGCTATTTCCTACCTTCTTCAACGCTGTCGGCTAGACGAAGCGCAAAATTTCAGCCACTTTCAAACTTCAAAGCAAGTCTGCCGCGTTGTCCCAGCGCTGTGTGTGTGTATGTGTGTGTGTCGTGTTACACATTTTTTCACAAACGTAAATTAAATTATATAGGTAGCTCGTACTTGCCTTTATGGCCTCATAATACATCAATAACAAAGCACAACATAGCGTAGCATAAACATGATGTTTTAAAGTTTAGAAAACACTTATATGTGGTTGCAATTCATTGCTACCCACTATCACCAGCTAATACCTCCCCTCGGACACTCCTGTCCTAACTCCAACCTCATAACCTGGACAGCGCATCCGCAACTACATTATATACTCCCTGAATTGGCAAAATAGTAAAGTTAAACTGCTGCAGCAATAATGCCCAGCGTGTCAACTTAGGACTGGTGGATTTAGTCGACTGCAAAAATAGTAATGGTTTGTTATCTGTTTGGAGGAAAAAATGCGCCCCCAACAGGTATCGTGCCAGCTTCGAAACCGCCCACACAATAGCAAGGCACTCCTTCTCGATAGTAGAGTACCTAGTTTCTGCTGGCAACAACTTCCGACTGACGTACAACACTGGATGGAGTGACCCACCATGGTCCTGCATGAGACAGGCCCCAATGCCTACTGCTGAAGCATCGGTGTGTAAAATCAGTGGTCTCCCTAGATCTGGTAATCTCAGGATAGGTTTCCTAACACTTCTTTAATCCTACGTAGTGCTTCTTCACATTCCGGGGACCATTTTACTTTGTTAGGCTGCCCCTTTTTGGTGAGTGCAGTAAGCGGCTCAGCCATTGTCGAAAAATCTGGGATGAACTTATTATAAAAATTAATCAGTACTAGCAAACTCTTCACCTGCCTCTTCGTCCTCGGCACCTGCAACTGTAAAATTTTAGACACCGTACCATCTTCTGGTTTAATTATGTTATGGCCAACAATATGGCCCAGGAAGCCTAGCTCTGCGTAACCAATGGACACTTTGCTCGGGCGAGCAGTGAGACCATGTGCCTTCAGACACCTCAACACGGTGAACAGCCCGTCCATATGCTGCTCCCATGTATCGTGAAACATGCAGATATCATTGACGTACGTAATGACATCGTCTCTGTTCCCTAGTAACTTCCTCATCATCCTCACGAAAGTGGCGGGTCCATTGACTAACCCGAAACACATATAGTTAAATTGAAACAGCCCTCTTGGTGTTGCAAACGCCGTAAGGGGTTTTGCAGCCTCAGATAATGCCGCCTGCCAGTATCCCCTTGATAGGTCTAGCTTACTAAAAAATTTAGCGGATCCTGGTAATTCTATAATAGGCTCGCTCCCTAGGAGCATGACCGCCGTGACAGTGACCTTGTCATCAGTTCCACATTAGTGACCATGTCATACCATTTTAATCCTTCGATTCTACGCAAGAATATGCCTGTTGGTTCCTGTTCAAATAATTTGTGTACAACTGTCACAACAATAACTGCAACAACAACAACCGCTGTTGAAGTTATTGCTTCTATAGTAACAGGAACGATAATAACACCATCTATGGTTTTCTACTGTTACATATCCTTCGTCCTTTTGTTGTAGCCGTGTTAAAAACCGAGTAAGACTTTTTTGTTGCAACGTTGCATGTGATACCTATCTGTTTTGAAAATGATTGGACTTAATTGTGTTTCTTTGCTTGTTTTTTAAGTACTTCTTTTTTTTTTTTTTTTTAAACCTTAATGCTGACTAGTGTAGAAGATCGTGTCGCTCAACTATTCATATTCTGTTCATGAAGTCTGCTGTTGAAATCTTTCCATGTCATGATATGTCTTCCTCGTGTGCTGTCATGTGACCGCATCTTTTTATGTCACACATTTGGTATTCTGTCTCATCGTCATACAGAATCTCTCACAAAGTTGGCTGCTGAAGGCCACTCTAATAATCTGTTCTGCTTGTGGAGTCGACAATCTTCAATGACATATTCTAGTAGTTGCCACAAAATATATCATAGCCAGGAGTCGAGCTGATGGTGAGCTGTTAACACCGTTTAAGTACTCCCAAGGTGAGCTGAATATATTAGCCTCTGTTAACCCCGTTTAACTACTCCCAAGGTGAGCTGAACATATTAATATTAGCCACCTTCAGCAAAATCCAGCCCCTGAAATTCTCGTAGCAGGACTGTTTAAATTCAACTACATAAAAAACTACTTACGGCACAGTGGATTAATTGACTCTTAAAAACGCACGTGGCGCGATGCAAAACGGTTCATTCTCATTCTTTTTTTTTTCTTTTTTTGTTAAATTTAAGTCACAAAATTAGTTAGCACTTTTAACACAAATGTACCCACAGTAACTTTGTACTAACCGCCGTACCGTAGTTTATACTAAACGTACATACGCATTAGCCGCAGTTAATTATATTACTATTACGACACATACTATCATTGTTTCCACTACTTACTTGTCGTTGTCTAGGTGTATTTCTTTAATACCACCGTACTCGTCCGGGTTCCAGGTCACGTCTGTGTCATTCCAGAAAACTCTAAAGCCAACAAACCAATCGACGGTTCCTGTTACCTCGTCCACGCCGAATACCTGAAATGATCTACACATCTCCTGTTCTTTCTAAATCCTGCTTGTTCTTTCCTCAGTTTGTGATCTTTTGCCTTTAAAATTCTCTGTATAATTATCCTGCCTAGTATTTTGCTGGGAACTGAGAGAAGAGTGATTCCCCTCCAATTATTGCAGTCTGCAAGATCTCCCTTCTTGGGCAATTTGACAATTATTCCTTTGTTCCACTCTGATGGTGTTGTCCCCGTTTTCCAGACTTGTGCAAATAGTGGTTCTAATAGTTCTGCTGCTAGCTCAGGGTCTGTCTTAAATAGCTCTGCATTTAAGTTATCATGGCCCGGATCTTTGCCGTTCTTTAACCCTTTGATTGCTGTGATGATTTCTTCTTTTCGTGGAATGTCTGTATTCACATCTAGATCGTTTTCAGCTTCAGGAACATTCAATTGTGTCTCTGGTGGTTCCTTGTTCAGAGTTTCTCTGAAGTGCTCTGCCCATCTTGTTTCCTGTCCCTCTGCTGTCGTGATGTGATTACCTTGCTTATATCTTACTAATGTCATATTGTTTGCACCTCGTTTTCCGCTGATGAATTTAGTTATTTTGTATACTGTGCTTTGTTCATTTCTCAGTGCTGCCTCCTCTGCCTGTCTTGCAAGATCTTCTAGGAAATTCCTTTTGTTGGCTCGGGTTTGGCGTTTAACTTCCCTGTCCAGCTGGCTGTACTGTTCGCTATATAGTTGCTTTAACCTGGGGGACTTCGCTTCTGTTTTTTATCTTTTCTCTTTTGAATTTCCTTTCTCATCGTTATGGTGTTTAAAGTTTCTGGCGTTATCCAATCTTGCTTCTTCCTTTCCTGGAATCCCAAGCATGATTTGCTGCTTTCTTTGTATATTGTTGAAATGGTGTTGAAATTCTGGTCTATATCATCAGTTAATGTCTTTTCCTGGCTTTTGGCAAATTGATATTGTTTCTTCATGTCGGCCGCAAAAGCTTTTCTGGTAATTGAGTCCTTCAATTTGCTGATGTCAAACCTTTTCTGTGTAGTTACAGTTGATGCAGCTGTGGTGAAGTGGGATGTTATAAATATTTATAGGGGACTTAGTGTACTGACTGAGATCAGCTGTGAAGGTATCTATATCTATTAAGAGTAGTGTATTATAGATAACCTTACTTGCTACCACATATCTATATATCTCAGTCAGAATTATTCTGGAATAGTGTGATGCTACGTTATGTGTCTAGGGTATGAGTATGGTGAAGTGCAAGTCACAACAACAGACAGATAAACAATTTAATTTAATCCACTACTCTTGACAACACTGTGACACTCACATACATATAACACTCTATGAGAATATCTTACAGGAGACACTCGTAACTTTTCAAATAACAATATGTATTCATTTCTATCATAAAGGCATATGTGTGTCCTGATTCAAAGACAAAGGAACCAGGAATCACAATCAATGTTAATTACAAGTTATGTACAGAATGTATTAATATGAATCTGGTAGTGACATATATTATTAAAAATATCCTATGTGTGTCAGTTGTGTAATAGTAGTATGAGGTAATACTGGTTTTGTTTTGTTCAAGCTCTGTTGGTAGTTGTCATCATGACTTCAATAGTTTGTCTTTAGGGACTAGTATTGGAGATGTTCTCAGTTCCTGATATTAAGACAATTAAATTCCCCTCATAATCTTATTTTTCCAAAGTCATTTCAAGATGAGGGGACATAATGTTGAGCTCAGCTGGCCAATCCGCTTATCTGGCGTGATGGCGGCAGGAAAGGACTCCTCTGCTCGAATTCTCCTCTGGGTTCAGGAGACACCTCACTGATAGCTAAAAAGACCAAGGAGTATGCTGTCCGACTCAGGATTCAGCAAAGCTCTGACTAGGTGCTGCTCACTACCATCAAGACCACGGTCCCTGAAATCAAGAAGGATGTACCTTCTACTTCATAACTAACTTAAACTCTCTTGTTACACTGATCACAATACAGCACAAACATTGAGTTCAGAGCATTAGGCCAACTGTCAGCTTCATTTGAAATACTTTATTCCAGTATTACCCTTCTTAATGGTTACTACGCCTCTGCACTTCCAGCATTATTTCTTTCTAGTCAATCATCCAGGTGTCAGTGTACTGTTTGGCCATTCCATGCCGTTTTACTTCTCTCCGACACCCTCTGTTCAGGCTGGAGCATTATAGGCTTTACCTCACGTTTGCCACTGAACTACACATATATATATACAGGCATAAATCAACAATTCACATTCAATTTTCATTAAAAGATATTGAATGGTTCAAGCTTACCACAATTCATACGAATAAACACAGATACGTTGATTAGCAATGAATTCTGGCACAAACTGGCACAAATTCCCATCTGCTTAGCTTCCAGGCTTTTATTTAGCAAAATATATGCTGGCTTCAACGCACTGATGCTTTATCAAGCTCTTTTAAACAAGTGGTTTCGAACTAACGCTCCCAAGTGTGTATATCAGCGAGTCTGACCAATGAGCCCCGTTTCGACAAGTGTTTGAAAAAATGTTACCTTTCCCCGTTTCCCCTAACAACGAAAGATAGTATTTATAGTCCGACCAATCGTGGTTAGGCTTTCATTTGTTGCGCTCCAATCAATTTGGAGTTTACATGGTAGGCTATTTATGTAACGTAAGGTTTTTTCAAACACGTTATATAAAAAAAATTTATGAGCAGAAATGATTCCATGCTGTCAGGCATCCTCACTATTTTATTTTGGGTATAATTTATTAATTCCTGGACTATTTGCGTAACGTTTTACATATTATTTGTCAGCAAGCCCTAAGGAACCCAAATATACCAATTTGAAAGAGCTACGTGGCTGCGTTCAAAATATGTATTTTCTACCTCCTGTTTCGAAGATGTGCTGTCTGGGTACTGTTATGTTTTCAACCGTAAACCCATCTAATGTTGTCTTTCCTAATAAGAGTTTTTTATGATTTATAAACCTAACTCTGGGAAAGGGTAGTGTATTTTATCACTGTCCGTCTGAAAAACAATTAGTGCATGTAGACTTACACGCGTGATGGCAGCATTTGTGTATCGCGCGACGCGTGTTGCATGCGTTCCCGATTTTATTCGCCCCTCTCTCTCTCTCTATATTTGAGTCCATCTGTTCGTTCGTTTTGGTAACGTAATATAATTAATGTTAGGATTAATTTAGGTCATTACGCAGGGCCACTCAATGTTTTTCTTAGAAATGCAGCACACGTTTCATTGAAGAAAGCGGGTAATAATACAGTAAGCTTTTACTATCAACGTGAAAGCGTTACAATTTGCAGACGAAGCATAAAACAAGGGGGATTTCGAGTACAGTCATTGTGACAGCACTGTTATTTACCATTCTTCTTCCTTTATTAATTTTATTTGTTAGGCTTCATATTTACCTAATAATTTATATATGTGGATTAGAATATTCCACGACACCTCCCCTCTTAAAACAGACATTATATGTCAGTCCTTTATTCTATATACACATAGAGAAATTTATTATTATTTCTGGGGTTTACGGTGATTCTCATCACACGGATGGCGGCTTAAAAAAATCCGCTCCCAAATTGGTTTTTCCAGATATATACTCAATGCTAAAATTATATGGAGCCAAAAGTAAAGACCATCGGAGTAACCTGGAGGTCTCATGCCTAGCCTGTGCTAGGAACGATAAAGGTTTGTGGTCTCTGTTTGCAACTTAAATGCCTTCCCATATAGATAAATATTGAATTTCTTTATCGCCCATATTACTGCAAGACATTCTTTTTTCGCTAGTTGAGTAGTTGATTTCAGCTTTATTCAACTTTCTGCTAGCATATGCCACTGGGCTTAATTCCCCATCCAATGCATCTGATTTCTGTAGTAGAGTTGCACCTAACCCTATATTACTTGCATCCGTCCTTACTATGAATTCTTGACTTAAGTCAGGTAATTTCAAAATGGGTTTACTTGTGAGCTTTTCCTTCAATTCTTGGTAAGTCATTTCACATTATGGTGTCCATGTAATGCGATCTGGATGTCCTTTACGTGTCAATTCAGTTAACGGTGCACATATGGAATTAAAGTTTTTGATATACTTCTGGTAGAAACCACATAATGAGACAAAGGATCTCACGTCCTTCTTGGTTTGTGGTCTCGGGGCTTTCTGTAGTTTCTCTAAGTTCTTTGGGTCAGGGGTCATGTTTCCCTGATAAACTGTGTGTCCCAAAAATTCCAATTCTTTACATCCAACGCAACATTTGGTTGGTCGGGCTGTTAAATTTGCCTCCCTAAGTCGATTAACAGCATGTTCAGAGAGTCAATGTGTTCCTCAAATGTTTCTGTTGCTATAAGGATATCATCCATAAAATTTGTTATACAGGGATTATTCAGAGGATCCAATAATTTTCTCATCATTCTAGAGAAGACACTAGGCGCATTCTTCAATCCAAATGGCAATCTATTAAACTCATAGTGTCCTTCTGGAGGTACTAAAAAGCTAGGTATGGTCTAACCTCAGGCTTTACTGGAATCTGATAGTATCCTTTACTCAGATCCACTTTTGAGAAATATTTAGCTTTATTTAGTCTGGCAAACAGCTGATTTGTATCCGGCAAAGGATCCACCTGTCCTTCTGTAATAGCATTCAGTCTCCTGTAATCTATACAGAGTCTATGTTCTCCAGAGGGCTTCCTTAAGAGTACAACACCGGAACTATACGAAGATTCACTGTGCGAAATAATTCCTTCCTTCAACAGATAGTCTATCTCTTCCTTCAAAGCTTTCTCCTTAGCAAAGGGAATCGAATATGGTTTCATACAGACAGGTGTGGAGTCTATTAGTTTCATATCATATTCCAATAGGTTTGTATGCCCTGGTCGGTCTGTTAACACCTCTGCATGATTATTTAGAACCTGTTGCACTCTCTCTTTCTGAGTTTTCGTTAAATGTGTACTGATTTTCACCTGTGCTGCTGTCTCACAGGGGTGTAATGAATATTCAAATGATGAAAGTGGTTCCTTTTTCATCTCCATGGCGATGGACAAGGTCAACAAGTGTGTCTCTTCCTGATGTTCTCTTTCCAAATATTTCTTCAGGAGATTCACATGATAGATTTTTTCTTTCCCCTTCTTATCTATTTTATAATTTGTTCTAGACACCTTCTCTAGAACTGTATATGGACCCTGCCATCCAATTTGTAACTTATTCTGACTCCCAGGCAAAAGAAGCAGTACTTTCTCTCCCACAGCCAAATTTCTGTCCTTCGCCTTCCTGTTATAATAGGCAGCATGTTTCTTCCTGGCTTGTTTCAAATTTTCATTGGCAAGTTTCCAGCCAGTTTTCAACCGAGTGGTCAGCTCATTCACATATTGGTATGAAGATGTAATGTTTTCCTCTGCCTTTTCATCTGTCCACGTTCTTAACATAGCTACATATGGACCTTTAATTGTGTGGACCTATTTGTCCATGCACCGGTATGGTCTCTTCCACTCGAAGCTTTATAGTGATGATTTTTTCCTCCCAGAATTATCATTCACAAAACGACCGCTACCAATTTTTCTTTTGGGGCTTTCTCCCCACTTAAAATTCTTGATGAGAGATTTCCTCTCTACATCTTCTTCCTCCAGTTTGTTTAAGTCCGATTGAGGGATTGTCGGCTTATCCTGGGGTAAGACATCTTTTTGCACTCTCCGCATAGTGGCCATTGTAAAACAGTTAAGTGAAGCTTGTCCGTGAAAAGGGGCTTCCCATTCCATTTGGTCCACTTTATCAAATCTATATTTCTTTTTATTATCAGGCCTAATTTTGCCCCGTGGCGTGTCCAGGTCCTGATCCATGTTCCCACTTGTGGGTGTTCCCTCATGTGCTATGCTACACCTTTCTACAAAATTCTCAATGTCCCATCTTGCTTTGGGCCAATAATAATTGTGAGCCACCTTTTGAATGATGGTACCTATCTTCTCATGGTCCCCATCTGGTTTCACATGTAGGCTCCTTATTAATTCTGTCCTGTATCTTTTAGGAAGTACCAGCTGTCCCTGACCTTTGGATCTAGCTCCAGTCTTCCTATACATCAACTTGTTCTTCATGTAAAAATCTCCCTTGCCTGGAGTTGTATGACAAGTTGACAATTTTCTGAAACAAGGCTTGAGTGTTTTATCCCCAGCCTGTGCCTTCCTCATCTCTTCTGGAGTGGTATCCAACATAATATCCTCCTCCTGTCTTGAGGTCGACCTGACCTGAAGGGTTGCCATATACACAGGTTTCCTTCTACAATGGTCAGTGTCATGATTGTCCATCTGACAATTTTTACACCACCTTTTTCCTTGGTTGAAAGATTTTCTTTCATCATATTTCCTTTCATCGAATTGTGGGAATTTATTTTTATTTTCATACCGTGGCCTATCAAACTGGTGCTTACCTTTGTTTTGATCCCTAGGATCAAATTTATTAAAGTTCTGTGGTGCCCTAAAGTTAGCCACTTGTTTCTTTTTATTACCTGTTACCTCTGCTTGAGCTGCTTGATACCTTTCAGCAACATTTAGCAACTCACCCAGCCTCTCTGCACCTTGTTCCATGAGAAACTTTCTCAGGTCTGGAGCCATGGACTCTCTTAATTGCTCTATATGGACCATTTCCTTAAGATCTTGGGTTTTCCCCAGAGAAGTCCATTTCTCCAAGTATGTCTCTATTCGTGCAGAGAACTGGTGATAGGTTTCACCTGACAGTAGTTTAGCATTCCTAAATTTTTTTCCTATAAAATTCTGCATTCTTTTCATACCTTAACAAAAGAGCCTGCTTTAGCATGTCATAATTTTCCTGATCACCTCTGCTCATTTTTTGCAAAAACTTCATAAGCTGCCCCACGAAGTCCCTGAGATAACTTTAAGCTCCACCTTTCTCTCTCTAACCCATACGTGGTAGCTAATAGCTCGTACCTATTTATATAGCTCTCAATATCATCGTCTTTCTCAACAAAATGATCTAAATGAAAATTCATAGCTGAGGTTGAGGCTCCTTGAGTAACCGTAGCATCAGAGGCAAAGGGACTGGCACCATTTTCAGGAGCATGGCCTTGAAACTCAAACTCCCTTAGTCGTAATTCATGTTCCCTTTGTAATCTTTTCTCCTCCTTTTCTGCTTCCCTTTCTGCAGCTAATCTCTTCTTCTTCTCTTTCTGCAGCCAGTCTTCTTCTCCTCGGCTTTCTCTTTTTCTGTAAGCAGCTAATCTTTGTCTTCTCTTTCTGCTTCCAATTTCTTAGCCTCCGCCTCACCCTTCACCCTCTTAATTTCCCTTGTCAGCCTCTAACTTTCTTTCGGCTTCAAACCTTCTTTCTTCGCGTTCAATAAATTTGTCACATTCCGTCGTGACATAGGCAACCATAACTTGCCCATCTAATCCTAACTCTTTTGCAGTCTGAACAGCGGCAGATCGAAATTTGGCCAGGTCCGCCATTGTCTATCAGGTAAATTTATATAATGTCTAACCAACAATGCAATCTCTAATGGACAACACAGGCACCGTGAGCTCAACCTTATTTAATTCCACCCAAGGATACCTTTTAATTCTTATATTCCCTGAAGTGAATTACCCCCAATATTTTTAATAGGTAAAGATTCAAAATCCCGGACGAGCCCCCAATATATGTGGTGAAGTGGGATGTTATAAATATTTATAGGGGACTTAGAGTACTGACTGAGATCAGCTGTGAAGGTATCTATATCTATTAAGAGTAGTGTATTATAGATAACCTTACTTGCTACCACATATCTCTATATCTCAGTCATAATTATTCTGGAATAGTGTGATGCTACGTTATGTGTCTAGGGTATGAGTATGGTGAAGTGTAAGTCACAACAACAGACAGATAAACAATTTAATTTAATCCACTACTCTTGACAACACTGTGACACTCACATACATATAACACTCTATGAGAATATCTTACAGGAGACACTCGTAACTTTTCAAATAACAATATGTATTCATTTCTATCATAAAGGCATATGTGTGTCCTGATTCAAAGACAAAGGAACCAGGAATCACAATCAATGTTATTTACAAGTTATGTACAGAATGTATTAATATGAATCTGGTAGTGACATATATTATTAAAAATATCCTATGTGTGTCAGTTGTGTAATAGTAGTATGAGGTAATACTGGTTTTGTTTTGTTCAAGCTCTGTTGGTATTTGTCATCATGACTTCAATAGTTTGTCTTTAGGGACTAGTATTGGAGATGTTCTCAGTTCCTGATAATAAGACAATTAAATTCCCCTCTTAATGTTAATTTTACAAAGTCATTTCAAGATGAGGGGACATAATGTTGAGCTCAGCTGGCCAATTCGCTTATCTGGCGTGATGGCGGCAGGAAAGGACTCCTCTGCTCGAATTCTCCTCTGGGTTCAGGAGACACCTCACTGATAGCTAAAAAGACCAAGGAGTATGCTGTCCGACTCAGGATTCAGCAAAGCTCTGACTAGGTGCTGCTCACTACCATCAAGACCACGGTCCCTGAAATCAAGAAGGATGTACCTTCTACTTCATAACTAACTTAAACTCTCTTTTACACTGATCACAATACAGCACAAACATTGAGTTCAGAGCGTTAGGCCAACTGTCAGCTTCATTTGAAATACTTTATTCCAGTATTACCCTTCTTAATGGTTACTACGCCTCTGCAATTCCAGCATTATTTCTTTCTATTCAATCATCCAGGTGTCAGTGTACTGTTTGGCCATTCCATGCCGTTTTACTTCTCTCCGACACCCTCTGTTCAGGCTGGAGCATTACAGGCTTTACCTCACGTTTGCCACTGAACTACACATATATATACAGGCATAAATCAACAATTCACATTCAATTTTCATTAAAAGATACTGAATGGTTCAAGCTTACCACAATTTCATGGAAATAAACACAGATACGTTGATTAGCAATGAATTCTGGCACAAACTGGCACAAATTCCCATCTGCTTATCTTCCAGGCTTTTATTTTAGCAAAATATGAGCTGGCTTCAACGCACTGATGCTTTATCAAGCTTATTTAAACAAGTGGTTTCGAACTAACGCTCCCAAGTGTGTATATCAGCGAGACTGGCCAATGAGCCACGTTTCGACAAGTGTTTGAAAAAATGTTACCTTTCCCCGTTTCCCCTAACAACGAAAGATAGTATTTATAGTCCGACCAATCGTGGTTAGGCTTTCATTTGTTGCGCTCCAATCAATTGGGAGTTTACATGGTAGGCTATTTATGTAACGTAAGGTTTTTTTCAAACACGTTATATAAAAAAATTTTATGAGCAGAAATGATTCCATGCTGTCAGGCATCATCACTATTTTATTTTGGGTATAATTTATTAATTCCTGGACTATTTGCGTAACGTTTTACATATTATTTGTCAGCAAGCCCTAAGGAACCCAAAAATACAAATTTAAAGGAGCTACGTGGCTGCGTTCAAAATATGTATTTTCTTCTACCTCCTGTTTCGAAGATGTGCTGTCTGGGTACTGTTATGTTTTCAACCGTAAACCCATCTAATGTTGTCTTTCCTAATAAGAGTTTTTTATGATTTATAAACCTAACTCTGGGAAAGGGTAGTGTATTTTATCACTGTCCGTCTGAAAAAAAATTAGTGCATGTAGACTTACACGCGTGATGGCAGCATTTGTGTATCGCGCGACGCGTGTTGCATGCGTTCCCCGATTTTTATTTCGCCCCCTCTCTCATCTCTCTATATTTGAGTCCATCTGTTCGTTCGTTTTGGTAACGTAATATAATTAATGTTAGGATTAATTTAGGTCATTACGCAGGGCCTCTCAATGTTTTTCTTAGAAATGCAGCACACGTTTCATTGAAGAAAGCGGGTAATAATACAGTAAGCTTTTACTATCAACGTGAAAGCGTTACAATTTGCAGACGAAGCAGAAAACAAGGGGGATTTCGAGTACATTCCTTGTGACAGCACTGTTATTTTATTTCCTCTTTATTAAGTTTTTATTTGTTAGGCTTCATATTTAATTTTCCATATATAAATTATTAGCAAATATGAAGCCTAACAAATAAAAATTAATGTAAAGAGAAAGCAATGGTAAAATAACAGTGCTGTCACAAAGAATGTACTCGAAAATTACCCCATTGTTTTCTGCTTCGTCTGCAAATTGTAACGCTTTCACGTTGATAGTAAAAGCCTACTGTATTATTACCCGCTTTCTTCAATGAAACGTGTGCTGTATTTCTTGGAAAAGCATTGAGAGGCCCTGCGTAATGACCTAAATTAATCCTAACATTAATTATATTACGTTACCAAAACGAACGAACAGATGGACTCAAATATAGAGAGAGAGAGAGGGGCGAATAAAATCGGGAACGCATGCAACACGCGTCGCGCGATACACAAATGCTGCCATCACGCGTGTAAGTCTACATGCACTAATTTTTTTTCAGACGGACAGTGATAAAATACACTACCCTTTCCCAGAGTTAGGTTTATAAATCATAAAAAACTCTTATTAGGAAAGACAACATTAGATGGGTTTACGGTTGAAACATAACAGTACCCAGACAGCACATCTTCGAAACAGGAGGTAGAAAATACATATTTTGAACGCAGCCACGTAGCTCTTTCAAATTGGTATATTTGGGTTCCTTAGGGCTTGCTGACAAATAATATGTAAAACGTTACGCAAATAGTCCAGGAATTAATAAATTATACCCAAAATAAAATAGTGAGGATGCCTGACAGCATGGAATCATTTCTGCTCATAAAATTTTTTTTTATAACGTGTTTGAAAAAACCTTACGTTACATAAATAGCCTACCATGTAAACTCCCAATTGATTGGAGCGCAACAAATGAAAGCCTAACCACGATTGGTCGGACTATAAATACTATCTTTCGTTGTTAGGGGAAACGGGGAAAGGTAACATTTTTTCAAACACTTGTCGAAACGGGGCCTCATTGGCTAGACTCGCTGGATATAATCACTTGGGAGCGTTAGTTCGAAACCACTTGTTTAAATAAGCTTGATAAAGCATCAGTGCGTTGAAGCCAGCTCACAATTTTGCTAAAATAAAAGCCTGGAAGATAAGCAGATGGGAATTTGTGCCAGTTTGTGCCAGAATTCATTGCTAATCAACGTATCTGTGTTTATTCGTATAAATTGTGGTAAGCTTGAACCATTCAGTATCTTTTAATGAAAATTGAATGTGAATTGTTGATTTATGCCTGTATATATATGTGTAGTTCAGTGGCAAACATGATGTAAAGCCTGTAATGCTCCAGCCTGAACAGAGGGTGTCGGAGAGAAGTAAAACGGCATGGAATGGCCAAACAGTACACTGACACCTGGATGATTGAATAGAAAGAAATAATGCTGGAAGTGCAGAGGCGTAGTAACCATTAAGAAGGGTAATACTGGAATAAAGTATTTCAAATGAAGCTGACAGTTGGCCTAACGCTCTGAACTCAATGTTTGTGCTGTATTGTGCTCAGTGTAAAAGAGAGTATAAGTTAGTTATGAAGTAGAAGGTACATCCTTCTTGATTTCAGGGACCGTGGTCTTGATGGTAGTGAGCAGCACCTAGTCAGAGCTTTGCTGAATCCTGAGTCGGACAGCATACTCCTTGGTCTTTTTAGCTATCAGTGAGGTGTCTCCTGAACCCAGAGGAGAATTCGAGCAGAGGAGTCCTTTCCTGCCGCCATCACGCCAGATAAGCGAATTGGCCAGCTGAGCTCAACATTATGTCCCCTCATCTTGAAATGACTTTGTAAAATTAACATTAAGAGGGGAAATTAATTGTCTTAATATCAGGAACTGAGAACATCTCCAATACTAGTTTCCTTAAGACAAACTATTGAAGTCATGATGACAACTACCAACAGAGCTTGAACAAAACAAAACCAGTATTACCTCATACTACTATTACACAACTGACACACATAGGATATTTTTAATAATATATGTCACTACCAGATTCATATTAATACATTCTGTACATAACTTGTAATTAACATTGATTGTGATTCCTGGTTCCTTTGTCTTTGAATCAGGACACACATATGCCTTTATGATAGAAATGAATACATATTGTTATTTGAAAAGTTACGAGTGTCTCCTGTAAGATATTCTCATAGAGTGTTATATGTATGTGAGTGTCACAGTGTTGTCAAGAGTAGTGGATTAAATTAAATTGTTTATCTGTCTGTTGTTGTGACTTACACTTCACCATACTCATACCCTAGACACATAACGTAGCATCACACTATTCCAGAATAATTCTGACTGAGATATAGAGATATGTGGTAGCAAGTAAGGTTATCTATAATACACTACTCTTAATAGATATAGATACCTTCACAGCTGATCTCAGTCAGTACACTAAGTCCCCTATAAATATTTATAACATCCCACTTCACCACATATATTGGGGTCTCGCTCTTGGGATTTTGAATCTTTCGCTATTAAAAATATTGGGGGTAATTCACTTCAGGGAATATAAGAATTAAAAGGTATCCTTGGGTGGAATTAAATAAGGTTGAGCTCACGGTGCCTGTGTTGTCCATTAGAGATTGAATTGTTGGTTAGACATTGTATAAATTTACCTGATAGACAATGGCGGACCTGGCCAAATTTCGATCTGCCGCTGTTCAGACTGCAAAAGAGTTAGGATTAGATGGGCAAGTTATGGTTGCTTATGTCACGACGGAATGTGACAAATTTATTGAACGCGAAGAAAGAAGGTTTGAAGCCGAAAGAAAGTTAGAGGCTGACAAGGAAATTAAGAGGTTGCAGATTGAGGCTGAGGCTAAGAAATTGGAAGCAGAAAGAGAAGACAAAAGATTAGCTACAGAAAGAGAAGCCGAGGAAAGAAGACAGGCTGCAGAAAGAGAAGAGAAGAGATTAGCTGCAGAGAGGGAAGCAGAAAAGGAGGAGAAAAGATTACAAAGGGAACATGAATTACGACTAAGGGAGTTTGAGTTTCAAGGCCATGCTCCTGAAAATGGTGCCAGTCCCTTTGCCTCTGATGCTACGGTTACTCAGGGTGCCTCAACCTCAGCTATGAATTTTCATTTAGATCATTTTGTGAGAAAGACGATGATATTGAGAGCTACCTAAATAGGTATGAACTATTAGCTACCACGTATGGGTTAGAGAGAGAAAGGTGGAGCTTAAAGTTATCTCAGGGACTTCGTGGGGCAGCTTATGAAGTTTTTGCAAAAATGAGCAGAGGTGATCAGGAAAATTATGACAAGCTAAAGCAGGCTCTTTTGTTAAGGTATGAAAAGAATGCAGAATTTTATAGGAAAAAAATTTAGGAATGCTAAACTACTGTCAGGTGAAACCTATCACCAGTTCTCTGCACGAATAGAGACATACTTGGAGAAATGGACTTCTCTGGGGAAAACCCAAGATCTTAAGGAAATGGTCCTTATAGAGCAATTTAGAGAGTCCATGGCTCCAGACCTGAGAAAGTTTCTCATGGAACAAGGTGCAGAGAGGCTGGGTGAGTTGCTAAATGTTGCTGAAAGGTATCAAGCAGCTCAAGCAGAGGTAACAGGTAATAAAAAGAAACAAGTGGATAAATTTAGGGCACCACAGAACTTTAATAAATTTGATCCTAAGGATCAAAATAAAGGTAAGCACCAATTTGATAGGCCACGGTATGAAAATAAAAATAAATTCCCACAATTCGATGAAAGGAAATATGATGAAAGAAAATCTTTCAACCAAGGAAAAAGGTGGTGTAAAAATTGTAAGATGAACAATCATGACACTGACCATTGCAGAAGGAAACCTGTGTATATGGCAACCCTTCAGGTCAGGTCGACCTCAAGACAGGAGGAGGATATTATGTTAGATACCACTCAAGAAGAGATGAGGAAGGCACAGGCTGGGGATAAAACACTCAAGCCTTGTTTCAGAAAATTGTCAACTTGTCATACAACTCCAGGCAAGGGAGATTTTTACATGAAGAACAAGTTGATGTATAGGAAGACTGGAGCTAGATCCAAAGGTCACGGACAGCTGGTACTTCCTAAAAGATACAGGACAGAATTAATAAGGAGCCTACATGTGAAACCAGATGGGGACCATGAGAAGATAGGTACCATCATTCAAAAGGTGGCTCACAATTATTATTGGCCCAAAGCAAGATGGGACATTGAAAATTTTGTAGAAAGGTGTAGCATAGCACATGAGGGAACACCCACAAGTGGGAACATGGATCAGGACCTGGACACGCCCCGGGGCAAAATTAGGCCTGATAATAAAAAGAAAAATAGATTTGATAAAGTGGACCAAATGGAATGGGAAGCCCCTTTTCACGGACAAGCTTCACTTAACTGTTTTACAATGGCCACTATGCGGAGAGTGCAAAAAGATGTCTTACCCCAGGATAAGCCGACAATCCCTCAATCGGACTTAAACCAACTGGAGGAAGAAGATGTAGAGAGGAAATCTCTCATCAAGAATTTTAAGAGGGGAGAAAGCCCCACAAGAAAAATTGGTAGCGGTCGTTTTGTGAATGATAATTCTGGGAGGAAAAAATCATCACTATAAAGCTTCGAGTGGAAGAGACCATACCGGTGCATGGACAAATAGGTCCACACAATTAAAGGTCCATATGTAGCTATGTTAAGAACGTGGACTGATGAAAAGGCAGAGGAAAACATTACATCTTCATACCAATATGTGAATGAGCTGACCACTCGGTTGAAAATTGGCTGGAAACTTGCCAATGAAAATTTGAAACAAGCCAGGAAGAAACATGCTGCCTATTATAACAGGAAGGCGAAAGACAGAAATTTGGCTGTGGGAGAGAAAGTACTGCTTCTTTTGCCCGGGGGTCAGAATAAGTTACAAATTGGATGGCAGGGTCCATATACAGTTCTAGAGAAGGTGTCTAGAACAAATTATAAGATAGATAAGAAGGGGAAAGAAAAAATCTATCATGTGAATCTCCTGAAGAAATATTTGGAAAGAGAACATCAGGAAGAGACACACTTGTTGACCTTGTCCATCGCCATGGAGATGAAAAAGGAACCACTTTCATCATTTGAATATTCATTCCACCCCTGTGAGACAGCAGCACAGGTGAAAATCAGTACACATTTAACGAAAACTCAGAAAGAGAGAGTGCAACAGGTTCTAAATAATCATGCAGAGGTGTTAACAGACCGACCAGGGCATACAAACCTATTGGAATATGATATGAAACTAATAGACTCCACACCTGTCTGTATGAAACCATATTCGATTCCTTTTGCTAAGGAGAAAGCTTTGAAGGAAGAGATAGACTATCTGTTGAAGGAAGGAATTATTTCGCACAGTGAGTCTTCGTATAGTTCCGGTGTTGTACTCTTAAGGAAGCCCTCTGGAGAACATAGACTCTGTATAGATTACAGGAGACTGAATGCTATTACAGAAGGACAGGTGGATCCATTGCCGGATACAAATCAGCTGTTTGCCAGACTAAATAAAGCTAAATATTTCTCAAAAGTGGATCTGAGTAAGGATACTATCAGATTCCAGTAAAGCCTGAGGTTAGACCATACCTAGCTTTTAGTACCTCAGAAGGACACTATGAGTTTAATAGATTGCCATTTGGATTGAAGAATGCGCCTAGTGTCTTCTCTAGAATGATGAGAAAATTATTGGATCCTCTGAATAATCCCTGTATAACAAATTTTATGGATGATATCCTTATAGCAACAGAAACATTTGAGGAACACATTGACTCTCTGAACATGCTGTTTGATCGACTTAGGGAGGCAAATTTAACAGCCCGACCAACCAAATGTTGCGTTGGATGTAAAGAATTGGAATTTTTGGGACACACAGTTTATAAGGGAAACATGACCCCTGACCCAAAGAATTTAGAGAAACTACAGAAAGCCCCGAGACCACAAACCAAGAAGGACGTGAGATCCTTTGTCTCATTATGTGGTTTCTACCAGAAGTATATCAAAAACTTTAATTCCATATGTGCACCGTTAACTGAATTGACACGTAAAGGACATCCAGATCGCACTACATGGACACCACAATGTGAAATGACTTACCAAGAATTGAAGGAAAAGCTCACAAGTAAACCCATTTTGAAATTACCTGACTTAAGTCAAGAATTCATAGTAAGGACGGATGCAAGTAATATAGGGTTAGGTGCAACTCTACTACAGAAATCAGATGCATTGGATGGGGAATTAAGCCCAGTGGCATATGCTAGCAGAAAGTTGAATAAAGCTGAAATCAACTACTCAACTAGCGAAACAGAATGTCTTGCAGTAATATGGGCGATAAAGAAATTCAATATTTATCTATATGGGAAGGCATTTAAGTTGCAAACAGATCACAAACCTTTATCGTTTCTAGCACAGGCTAAGCATGAGAACTCCAGGTTACTCCGATGGTCTTTACTTTTGGCTCCATATAATTTTAGCATTGAGTATATATCTGGAAAAACCAATTTGGGAGCGGATTTTTTAAGCCGCCATCCGTGTGATGAGAATCACCGTAAACCCCAGAAATAATAATAAATTTCTCTATGGGTATATAGAATAAAGGACTGACATATAATGTCTGTTTTAAGAGGGGAGGTGTCGTGGAATATTCTAATCCACATATATAAATTATTAGGTAAATATGAAGCCTAACAAATAAAATTAATAAAGAGAAGAGCAATGGTAAAATAACAGTGCTGTCACAAAGAATGTACTAGAAATTCCCCTTGTTTTCTGCTTCGTCTGCAAATTGTAACGCTTTCACGTTGATAGTAAAAGCTTACTGTATTATTACCCGCTTTCTTCAATGAAACGTGTGCTGCATTTCTAAGAAAAACATTGAGAGGCCCTGCGTAATGACCTAAATTAATCCTAACATTAATTATATTACGTTACCAAAACGAACGAACAGATGGACTCAATTATAGAGAGAGAGAGAGGGGCGAATAAAATCGGGAACGCATGCAACACGCGTCGCGCGATACACAAATGCTGCCATCACGCGTGTAAGTCTACATGCACTAATTGTTTTTCAGACGGACAGTGATAAAATACACTACCCTTTCCCAGAGTTAGGTTTATAAATCATAAAAAACGCCTATTAGGAAAGACAACATTAGATGGGTTTACGGTTGAAAACATAACAGTACCCAGACAGCACATCTTCGAAACAGGAGGTAGAAAATACATATTTTGAACGCAGCCACGTAGCTCTTTCAAATTGGTATATTTGGGTTCCTTAGGGCTTGCTGACAAATAATATGTAAAACGTTACGCAAATAGTCCAGGAATTAATAAATTATACCCAAAATAAAATAGTGAGGATGCCTGACAGCATGGAATCATTTCTGCTCATAAAATTTTTTTTATATAACGTGTTTGAAAAAACCTTACGTTACATAAATAGCCTACCATGTAAACTCCCAATTGATTGGAGCGCAACAAATGAAAGCCTAACCACGATTGGTCGGACTATAAATACTATCTTTCGTTGTTAGGGGAAACGGGGAAAGGTAACATTTTTTTCAAACACTTGTCGAAACGGGGCCTCATTGGCTAGACTCGCTGGATATAATCACTTGGGAGCGTTAGTTCGAAACCACTTGTTTAAATAAGCTTGATAAAGCATCAGTGCGTTGAAGCCAGCTCACAATTTTGCTAAAATAAAAGCCTGGAAGATAAGCAGATGGGAATTTGTGCCAGTTTGTGCCAGAATTCATTGCTAATCAACGTATCTGTGTTTATTCGTATAAATTGTGGTAAGCTTGAACCATTCAGTATCTTTTAATGAAAATTGAATGTAAATTGTGAATTTATGCCTGTATATATATGTGTAGTTCAGTGGCAAACAGGAGATAAAGCCTATAATGCTCCAGCCTGAACAGAGGGTGTCGGAGGGAAGTAAAACGGCATGGAATGGCCAAACAGTACACTGACACCTGGATGATTGAATAGAAAGAAATAATGCTGGAAGTGCAGAGGCGTAGTAACCATTAAGAAGGGTAATACTGGAATAAAGTATTTCAAATGAAGCTGACAGTTGGCCTAACGCTCTGAACTCAATGTTTGTGCTGTATTGTGCTCAGTTTAAAAAGAGAATATAAGTTAGTTATGAAGTAGAAGGTACATCCTTCTTGATTTCAGGGACCGTGGTCTTGATGGTAGTGAGCAGCACCTAGTCAGAGCTTTGCTGAATCCTGAGTCGGACAGCATACTCCTTGGTCTTTTTAGCTATCAGTGAGGTGTCTCCTGAACCCAGAGGAGAATTCGAGCAGAGGAGTCCTTTCCTGCCGCCATCACGCCAGATAAGCGAATTGGCCAGCTGAGCTCAACATTATGTCCCCTCATCTTGAAATGACTTTGTAAAATTAACATTAAGAGGGGAAATTAATTGTCTTAATATCAGGAACTGAGAACATCTCCAATACTAGTTTCCTTAAGACAAACTATTGAAGTCATGATGACAACTACCAACAGAGCTTGAACAAAACAAAACCAGTATTACCTCATACTACTATTACACAACTGACACACATAGGATATTTGTAATAATATATGTCACTACAATATTCATATTAATACATTCTGTACATAACTTGTAATTTAAATTGATTGTGATTCCTGGTTCCCTTGTAGTTGAATCAGGACACATATTCATTCATGCCAGAAATGAATACATATTGTTATTTGAAAAGTTACGAGTGTCTCCTGTAAGATATTCTCATAGAGTGTTATATGTATGTGAGTGTCACAGTGTTGTCAAGAGTAGTGGATTAAATTAAATTGTTTATCTGTCTGTTGTTGTGACTTGCACTTCACCATACTCATACCCTAGACACATAACGTAGCATCACACTATTCCAGAATAATTCTGACTGAGATATATAGATATGTGGTAGCAAGTAAGGTTATCTATAATACACTACTCTTAATAGATACAGATACCTTCACAGCTGATCTCAGTCAGTACACTAAGTCCCCTATAAATATTTATAACTCACCACAGTCCAACTATAACTACACAGAAAAGGTTTATAAATCCCAACTTTCACCACAGCTGCATCAAACTTAAACGACACAGAAAAGGTTTTTGACATCAGCAAATTGATGGTCCAATTTACAGAAAAGCTTTTGCGGCCGACATGAAGAAACAAATCAATTTGCCAAAAGCCAGGAAAAGACATTAACTGATGATATAGACCAGAATTTCAACACCATTTCAACAATATACAAAGAAAGCAGCAAATCATGCTTGGGATTCCAGGAAAGGAAGAAGCAAGATTGGATAACGCCAGAAACTTTAAACACCATAACGATGAGAAAGGAAATGAAGAGAAAGAAAACAGAAGCGAAGTCCCCCAGGTTAAAGCAACTATATAGCGAACAGTACAGTCAGCTGGACAAGGAAGTTAAACGTCAAACCCGAGCCAACAAAAGGAATTTCCTAGACGATCTTGCAAGACAGGCAGAGGAGGCAGCACTGAGAAATGAACAAAGCACAGTATACAAAATAACTAAATTCATCAGCGGAAAACGAGGTGCAAACAATATGACATTAGTAAGATATAAGCAAGGTAATCACATCACGACAGCAGAGGGACAGGAAACAAGATGGGCAGAGCACTTCAGAGAAACTCTGAACAAGGAACCACCAGAGACACAATTGAATGTTCCTGAAGCTGAAAACGATCTAGATGTGAATACAGACATTCCACGAAAAGAAGAAATCATCACAGCAATCAAAGGGTTAAAGAACGGCAAAGATCCGGGCCATGATAACTTAAATGCAGAGCTATTTAAGACAGACCCTGAGCTAGCAGCAGAACTATTAGAACCACTATTTGCACAAGTCTGGAAAACGGGGACAACACCATCAGAGTGGAACAAAGGAATAATTGTCAAATTGCCCAAGAAGGGAGATCTTGCAGACTGCAATAATTGGAGAGGAATCACTCTTCTCTCAGTTCCAAGCAAAATACTAGGCAGGATAATTATACAGAGAATTTCAAAGGCAGTAGACCACAAACTGAGGAAAGAACAAGCAGGATTTAGAAAGAACAGAAGATGTGTAGATCATATATTCACTCTCAGGAACATTATAGAGCAGTGCTCAGAATGGCAAAGACAGCTTTACATTAATTTTGTTGATTTTGAAAAGGCTTTTGACAGCATACATAGGGACAGTTTATGGAAAATACTGAGGGCTTATGGAATTCCAAGCTGCATAGTGTCAATCATAAAAAGCCTCTATGCCAACTTTACGTTTAGTGTTGGGCAGAGCAACCTAACCTTTGAGGTGAAGACAGGAGTACGACAGGGATGCCCCTTATCAACCACTCTATTTTTAACAGTCATAGACTGGGTGATGCGCCAGACAACAGAGGCCAGTCCAAGAGGAATAAGATGGCCTACACATACAAGCTTGGAAGATCTGGAATAAGCAGATGACACTGCACCGCTGGCACATAAACATCAACCCATCCAGGAAAAAACGGATAGACTTAATAAGTTTAGCCAGCATATATATATATATATGTATAATATGTATGTATATATATGTCTAAATAACACACCCAACATCACACAAAAATGCCCCTAACCTACACCCGCCAGCTACATTACACCCATGCGTCGTCACCCTCGCCAGCACAAAAAACCTCCATTCGCTTCAAAAACCCCCTTAGTAACCAACTAACCCGCCACTATTGATTTTTTATATTTTCCGTCATTATCGACTTTTTATATATATGTATATGTATATATGTATGTATATATGTCCAAATAACACACTGGCATGTGCTACATTGAGAGCTAGCGAGTTATAATGATGAGAACTAACTTGTTGAAACAAATGACTTCAGGTATTCGGCGTGGACGAGGCAAGAGGAACCGGTCGATTCGTTTGTTTCCTTTAGAGTTAACTGGAATGACACAGACGTGACCTGGAACCCAGACGAGTACGGTGGCATTAAAGAAATACATCTAGACAACGACAAGTAAGTAACGGGAGCAATGATACTATGTGTCGTAATAGTAATATAATTAACTGCGGCTAATGCGTATGTATGTTTAGTATAAACTACGGTACGGCGGTTTGAGTACAAATAGTTACTGTGGGTACATTTGGTGTTAAAGAGTGCTAACTAGTTTTGTGACCTTAAATTTAAACAGAAAAGAAAAAAAAAGAATGAGAATGAACCGTTTTGCATCGCGCACGTGCGTTTTTTTAAGAGTCAATTAATCCAATGTGCCGTAGGTATTTTCCTATGTAGTTTTGAATTTAAACAGTCCTGCTACGAGAATTTCAGGGGCCTGGATTTTGCTGAAGGAGGCTAATATTAATATGTTCAGAGCTCACCTTGGGAGTACTTTAAACGGGGTTTAACAGAGGCTAATAATTCAGCTCACCTTGGAGTACGTAAAGGTGTTAACAGCTCACCATAGCTCGATCCTGGCCTATGATATATTTTGTGGCAACAAGTAGAATATGTCATTGAAGATAGTCGACTCCAACAAGCATAACAGAGTATTTAGAGTGGCGCTTCAGCAGCAACTATTTTTTTTTTTCTTTGTGGGGAGATTTCTTGTATGACGATAGTGACAGAATACCAAATTTGTGACATTTAATAGGTTTTGCGGTAACATGACAGCAACCACGAGGAAGACATCTCATGACATGGAAAGATTTCAACAGCAGAACTTCAATGAACAGATGTATATGAATAGTTGAGCGACACCGATCCTCCTTACACTTAGTCAGCATTATGTGGTCAAAAAAAAAGGACTTTAAAAAACAAGCAAAGAAACTCAATTAAGTCCAATCATTTTTCAAACAGATAGGTAATCAAATGCAACGTGGCACAAAAAAGTCTTACTCGGTTTTTAAACACGGCTACACAAAAGGTCGAAGGATATGTAACAGTAAAAACCAAAGAAGGTGGTTATTATCGTTCCTGTTACTAATAGAAGCAATAACTTTCAACAGCGGTTGTTGTTGTTGCAGTATATTGTTTGTGACAGTTGTACAACAATTATTTGAACGGAAACCAACAGGCATAGTCCCTTGCGTAGAATCGAAGGATGAACAAATGGTATGACATGGTTACTAATGTGGGAACTGATGACAAGGTCACTAATGTGGGAAACTGATGGACAAAGGTCACTGGTCAACGGTGGTCCATGCTCCCTGGGGAGCGAAGCCCCAATTGAAAGAACTTTACCACGAATCCGCCTAAATTTTTTTAGTAAGTTAGACCTATCAAGGGGATACTGGCAGGTGCCATTAAATCTGAGGCTGCAAAACCCTTTTACGGCATTTTGCAACACCAAGAGGGCTGTTTCAATTTAACTAAATTGTGTTTCGGGTTAGTAAATGCACCCCTCCACTTTCGTGAGGATGACGAGGAAAGTTACTAGGGAACAGAGACGGATGTCATTACGTACATCGAATGAATATCTGCATGTTTCACGATACCATGGGAGCAGCATGTGGACGGGCTGTTCGCCGTGTTGAGGTGTCCTAAAGACACATGGTCTCACTGCTCTCT